>JAXGGA010006153.1:0-71961 GCA_038373865.1 Uloborus plumipes
CGGTTACAAAATAAAATACGTACTCGCCCAAGTAATTGGAGACAGCTACAATTTCCCAATTATCGTAATAGCCCTGCTAATGCAGAATCAATGAGCGAAATTGGAAATCATTGCAAAAGCCTTGTTTAGATTAATTGCAAACATTTTATTTGTTAGTAAAAAGAAATTGGCAACAGTTAAAAATTTCAAATCATTGAAAGTTTTCAGCTGTTTTGATAATTAAATAGCGTGAAAGCGATTTTTTAATGAATTAATTTTTCGCATTGTTGACTAAGCGCAAAAATCACCCCACCCTCCCCCTGGGGCGATTGGCGCCAAAATTTAATCGATGCTTGCTTCCATATTGGGTTAGTGTTATTCCAAATTTCATTCAAATCGCAGCAATATTTCCCGAGATACAGTAGGTGCAATGACAAAATAAGCACTTTTGATTGCTCCACCCCCATTTGAGATATTGACACACAAATTGAATCAGTACCTGTACTCAATAGGGTCTACCTATGGACCAATTTTCGTTTGATTTCGCCGGTTACTTCCTGAGATATAGCAGTCACCCTCGTGCAGAACACGTGCGATTGCTCCACCCCCCTTCGAGATATTGACAAACAAATTGAATCAGCGATTGTACTCAATAGGGTCTACCTATGGACCAATTTTCGTTTGATTCCGCCTGTTACTTCCTGAGATATAGCAATCACCCCCGCGCAGAACACGTGCGATTTCTCCACCCCCCTTCAAGATACTGACACACAAAGTGAATCAGCACCTGTACTCTATAGGTTCTATCTATGGACCAATTTTCGTTTGATTCCGCTTGTTACTTCCTGAGATATAGCAATCACCCCCGCGCAGAACACGTGCGATTGCTCCACCCCTCTTCGAGATATTGACACGCAAATTAAATCAGCATCTGTACTCGGTAGGGTCTACCTATGGACCAATTTTCGTTTGATTCCGCCGGTTACTTCCTGAGATATAGCAATCACCCACGCGCAGAACACGTGCGATTGCTCCACCCCCCTTCAAGATATTGACACGCAAATTGAATCAGCACCTGTACTCGGTAGGGTCTATCTATGGACCAATTTTCGTTTTGTTCCGCCGGTTACTTCCTGAGATATAGCAATCACCCACGCGCAGAACACGTGCGATTGCTCCACCCCCCTTGGAGGAATTCGCTAAACAAAGTCAGGTGCACCAGTTCACATGGTGGTGCATATGTGAAAAAATTTTTGTTCGATTTCATGCAGTAGTTTTTGCTCTAGCGCGGCCACAAAAACTGGTCACACACATACAGACTCACACACAGACAGACACACACACACACACACACACACAGACAGACATTTTCCAAAAATGGTCGAAATGGACTCAGCGCACCTCAAAACGTGCAAATCCGTCAAAATTCGACATTCGAAAATTTTTACGAAACCAATACTTTCTTCTATATAATAGATATAGAAGAAAGTAAAAATGGAGCATTTGAAGTTCCATAAAATGTTTGTCTTTAATCTAAGAATCATTATTTTGAGGGTCTTTTCCATACATTTCCATGTGATACATAATGAGTCTCGATACATATCCATTAAAATTTGAGACTTTAATGTAGTGTTACGCCCTGATATGTACAAGATCTAAAAAAATAAATTATGCTGTGGCTAATTAATGCTATTACGCATAAACAGATATATTGACTTTATCTACCAGTTTGTTGGCTATCTTAGCTACATTAAGAGGATTTTTACCTCCGGCTCGATCATTGGCTATTCCTAACTGTGGAGTCCCCAGTAAGGGCGAAACTGCAATCTTAGGATGCTATGATCGAGCTGATAGTGCATTTACTTCAGCATATATCACTTTTGTTCTGCTGGATATTTTGCACACCACTTGTGCAATGACACACCACCTTGTTTGAGTAGTTCTATCCCTAGTAAAAATGACCCATAGAGATCAATAGAAATAATTTGTATGGGGGAAATGGATTACGGATATCAATACTGATAAATAAGTAGAGACCTATAGATATCAGTGACGAACAAAACAAGATCCATAGCATCTTTCAGTGATATCAATAGAACAAAACCGTAGGATCTATAGATATCAATAAAGATCCATAGCATCATAGAATTATAAGAAAATGTACGGGAAATGGTCAACGGATATCAATAGAGCTAAATCAGTAGAGGTCTAGTGATATCAGTTGAACAAAACCGTAGAATTTATGAATATCAATAGAGATCCATAGCGTCTTGTTCAACTGATATCAGTAGATCTCTACTGGTTTAGCTCTATTCATATCCGTTGGCCATTGCCACGTACAATTTTTTTTTATTGATCTCTACGCGTCATTTTTAGCAGTGAGAAGCGAGGTTAACGGTCATTGCCATGCCCCAAAGCAGGGGGGGGATGGCAATGTCCGTCATCATAGTGCTCGTGCAACCCAACGGTCCCTCCAGCAATTTCATGCATTCAATGGGACATTTTTGAACACCCACCATTAAGTTCCGACCGAGCACCAAGTGATTTTACATGTGTTCCCTGAACTGAAGCAGAGACTTGAAGACCCCTGCTTGGGGTCTGGAAAGTCATCGGGCTTCCAAAGTGGCATGGAACCCAAAGACACCGTCACAACTCACTTCCAATCATTGGCGGCAACATTCTACGAGGAGGCTATTATAAAGCTTGTTCACAGATATAACAAATGATTCAATCGTCAAGGTGATTATGTAGAGAGTTGTAGAGGATTTTACCATACTTCTGATAGTAAAACATTTTTTTTATTTGAATCCGTTTATTTTTTATAGCCTAACGAAGGTTGAAAAAAAAAAAACAACCCTCGTAATACATAAATATCAGAATCGTAATTTCAAAAATATCAGAACTTAAAAAAATATATTTCAGTCCTTTCAGTTAAAGTCCTTTTCTTGAGCAGTTCCACAAAAGCCATATTTCTGGATATTTTTCACCAGTCTTATTTTCATTTTAACAAAATAATAAATTTTCCATAAAAAATTGTTCGATTAAAGATTTTAAGTATTTACTTGTTTTAAAAAAGCAAAAGTATGTTGTTAATTAATTCAAACTATTTGGACACAATTAATTTTCTCCGTGTATCTCTAGAGCACGCAATTGATTTGCAAAATTTCATAAAACATCTCGCATCATAACCAGTTTCAATTTTTAGACTCTTGTTTGCATACTTCCTGCCACATAATGAATGAAAGTTAAAAACGTAATTTTATCTAGACCTCTTAAAAAGTTCTGAGATTCATTAACCTTTTAGAATTATTAGTTTAAATATAAATGAATAATTATTTTTCTTTAGATACTTTTTTAAGTCGCATGAAATATACAATTCAATTGAAATAACTTAATAATAATAACTTAATAAGCTTTAATTGATACTGTTTTTGAAATATTCATTATTTTCCGAGCAGTTTAAGTAAAATAATTATTTATTCTTTTTCAGATAGTTAAGAAAAGTATAGTAAATGTAATAGATAGCATACTATAACTTGGATGATGTCCCATGAAACTAAAAATTACGTTGATTTTGATTTTAACTTTTCTTTTATTTTTGTAGATATAATTTTCGATATATGAGAAACAAAGACAAATTTTTCTTTCTTCAATGAAATGTTTTTGACAAGTGCATCATTATAACTTTAGAAACTTATTGGAAAAACAAAAGCTCTGAGCTTGTTTTTATTTTGCGCTTGTTTTCGGGCACAGCTTGTTATTTTAAAACTTCGGATATCGAAAAGAAACGCCGAATATACAAAAATATAAGGATGCCATTTATCTCGATCAGTGATGGACACATTTCTCTAAACGTTTTCTCCCTTTGAAAATATATCACAAAAATGCAACATTAATGATTTTTTTTCGGAAAATAAAGTTTTAAATACTGTTTTTAATTTCTTTCCCCAATCTATCAAGCATTTACTTTTAAAACTAGTTTAATCCATGCATTTTTAAAAGTCTTTTTTTTTCGCACTTTGATACTTTTTGTGGATACTATTCGGCAACAATGCGATTTGAAATGCATCCAGTTCAACTAGGTCGAAAATCGTTGTGAAAAATTGATTGTCTTTTAAGTACAGCTGAATTTGTGATTGTTTCAGCCACCCCCTTTTCTCTTGTAAAATTGTAAAATGGACGCTGATCTTGAAATTAAACGCTTCATTTTTCTGTTTATTAATAGATATTTTTTTTAACTAAGGTATTCTGTTTCTGGAAAATTGAATCTTACCAGGAAATCATACCATAATGTAACAATGGAAAAGCATTTGAATTAATAGAAAACAAAAAATCATATTAAAACATGTTGCTGGTGCATAAATTATAAGGCTCGACCGATGGCATTTTTTGGCCGATGGGCCGATGCCGATTGTTGGCCGATTGTTCAAAATTGGCCGATGGCTGATTTTTTTCCTCTTCCAATGGCCGATGGCAAAAAAAAATCAAACGATTAGTAAAATAAATGTTTATAAGAGATTTGAAGGATCATGTATTCATTTCATTTTACTTTCATTTCTACGAATACAGGATAATTGTAATCATTAAGATAAAGTCATTCAGATTTTGGCCTAAATTTCTTTTTTACTACCACTCGATTTAGTGTTCACTAGATTTTCCTGCACATACTTGTGTCATTTACAATAATAACTTTAAACTTCATGTATTACTTTAATTTAAAAATATAAGAAAAATGAAAAAAAAAAAAAACACATTTATGTATTTTCTAAATTTGAGCTTTTTTTTAGAGAAAAGTAACAATTTTAAATACCAATTGTGCACGAGTAGTATAATTTATTTATTTGTTTATTAATTTCAATGTATTCAATTTTGTAAAAGTATGGTATTTTTATTCCCATTTATGTAAAATAAAGGGGGAACTCATAAATACATTTAACTGTATGTCAGCAGAGCACTCGAAGACTAAGCAGTAATTCTTTCGATTCGTTCGATGATTCGACAGCAAAGTCATAACAAGATTTTAAGCTGAGGATCACATGATTCAAGGGGCCAGGCGGCCCGCGAACTTCCTCTGTGCAAAGTACGGTTGCCTAGTTTCGGTTTCGATTCAAGACTAGTGCAAACACTTGCACTTTTAAGAATAATAAAAATGCACGGGAAAAAACAGGAAATGAAGTAAATTAGAAAGATTTTTAAGTATCTTAAATATTTTTTCAACGCTTATTTTACGCATTCTAAAGAATTAAACGGGCAAGTATAGGCCATGACACTCCCGGATAGGCACTCCTGCTTTAACGAATATGACTTTCAGGGAAAATCGTAACAACTTCAATATTCAATTCAAGACTGGATAATTTAGAATTGAGTAACACAATATTAGATTTTAGAAAAGAAAAATGAAAACAATGACCTTATCACATAACAGAGAAACCAGAGATAGGCTCTTCCTCGAAATTTTACAGCATAGATCCCTTTTTCTCTTAAAATAAATGTGTTTGCCAAATTCAACTGGTTAACATATTTTTTAAATTAAAAAAAAAGAGGCTTTCATTCGCATACACACAAAAAAGAAAAGAAAAGAAAAGAAAAGCGCAAAAATTAATTCAGTCATTCGGAGATTTTACTGTAATTCTAAAAACTCTCATCAAACAGATCGCTCAGAAAGTGCTTGCTGTGTTGTGAAAAATTCGATATTTGCCCGATTCGGAAAATTCCAAAATCTTCCTGTGTTGACTCCGTTCCTGCCGATTTCAAGCCATATGGTGAACGTACTTTTAATTGTGAAGTAAAAAATAGAGAAGATAGAATTCTATCTGAAGAAAACTTTTTTTTTAAACATCGGCCATGCACGGCATTTAGATGTTTTCGAGGCCGATGGGCGGCGGCCGATGGTAAAATTTTCAACCATTGGCGCCGATACATTGGTCGAGCCTTAATAAGTTATTTGCCCTCATGTTCTCGTTATTCAAATGTGAGGACTTAACATTTGCCGAATTTTTAAGAAAATTCGCCAAATTTAGCGAGTTTCAGTGAGTAATGGAAAACACATCTTTTATGAGCTTTGCAGACTTATGACCAGTCACATACAGACGGTGAAATCGCGCATTTTCAATTTCTTGCCAAATCTTTAAATATGGTGTTTGCTTAAAGCTTCGGCTGTCTGACCTTACATTTCGATAGCGAAAGAATGCGGGCAAATAAATTTTGAGGCAAAAAAGTGTCTCTAGGTGCTTTTATTATTGCTTCTGATTTCAACTTTTTAAATTATTACACTGTTTGTGTGGTTCCTTGGTCAGCATCTTTTCAAGGTGGTTTTGTGCGGCTCTGACAAATTGAGCCGTAATCTTGACAATATTTGCCTTTTCTTGGAGATAATAAGTGAGGGTTAATTGGTCCTGAGCTTAGTTACGTTAGTTTCTTAGTAGTTATTTAAAAATATTCCAACTCAAATCCGTGCTAATAACACACTCCTTTGTCCCGGAAGTCCTTACAGTAAGCAGTGTCTAGATCATAGCTCAACTTATCAGAGCCACATAAAAAAAATATAAGACTCCAAGTGTAGTTAAAATGCCTCCTAATACTTTACCAGTCAAGTTTGACAGAATACTCTGCATATGAAAAAGCTCTGGTTACTTGGTGCTTGACCTTGGAGGGTTTAATTCATGTTTTGGTTGAAAGGAGCAAGCATATTTAGACTAGCCCGTGGTATAACATTAATAATCTTCATCGCAGAGCAAAGCAACTTTCCTCGTCCCTTTTTCAACAATTTGTTTAAGCCTCAGCGGACCAAACGTCGACAAAAGTCTCCAAGTGTACCAAAAATCACCAATGAAGCAAAACTCAAATATTGTGTAAGGTAGGAGTACCCCTTTTCAGGGCTCCTGTACTCAAACCTGATAAGAAAAATAAATAAATAAAATTGTTGGGTGATCAGGATTGTTGATTTCATGGGTGCTGTGGTGCTCAAGCATTCCCTCAAAATATTTTTTGAAATGTAGAATGAATCGAAAAAATAAAGAATTTTTTGCTAAAAAAAAAAAAGACTAGAACTTGAACAGTTTTTGTTATTTTGGGGCTCTTAAAAATCGAACGTCCTAGGTCATAGCCTAGTTGCCCTATTTAGTAATCATGCCTGTACAGCCTGTGCTTGAGTTTAAATGTAAACACCCCGCCCAGTACCATAGGCGGCGGATCATAAGGCTCTATAGGTGTGGATTCAAATCTTGGACATGGTATGTTTGTTGTTCACATTGGTACTACGCTTCCAATAAAAGTTTGGAATCATCTTCGACTATCAACGCGAAATAAATGCTTTTATCCTGCTTAAAATGAGTATTTCTAACTACTTAATATTTCTACGGACGCCACTATTCAAACTGAACCACGGGTTCACCAGGTTGAATAGAATAAAGTTCAAAATGAAAACTTAACAATAATTTTAATATTCTTCAAAATATTTTGCCATTTCCTTTTAAATAGCTTAATCCAAAAGACAAAGTTCTAACTAAATTTCAAAGTAACAACTAACAAAACAAAACATTAACATTCTCACCGTTGCCACTTACAGAAAAGTAAAAATCAAAAGATAAAATTCTCGCGAGCAGAAATTAATAATTAAAATGTCACATTATTTTGCAATCTCGAACATACTCCCACCTTGCAAAGTGAAATTTTAAACTTTGCAAAATAAGTTTTAAACTAAAAAGTTCTTAAAGTCCAGATAAAGTTCAAGTTCATGAGGCATAGTCAGTTTCTTTAGCAGCCTTCAGTATATCAGCATCCGCCCTTGCAGACACTTCTAAGGGGTAGAGCCTTTGGAACGGACGAATCCTTTCGCCCTTGTCAGTTTTTAATCTTGCCACTCTAGGTACGCCATCTTTTCCAGGGAATACTTCCAAAATGATGCCTAGGGGCCAATCGATGCGTTTTTTATTGTCCTGCCCAATTATAACAACATCTCCAACAGTCAGAGTATCTTTTCTCCTGACTCCTTTGTGTACTAAAAGACCAAGGTACTCATTTCTAAACCTTTGTCTCAGGTTTTCACGTAGTTTCTGTAAGTACTTGACACGTTTCTCCAATGATGATCGGTTGACACAGTCGAGATCTGGAGTTTCACTGTTGCCACCGCCATGAATAAACAAATCAGGTGTCAGTGGTACCAATCCATTTGGGTCATCAGGTAGGTAGGTGAGTGGTCTAGAGTTTATCACTGACTCACAGTCACACAGTATAGTGTACATTTCTTCATAGTTGACAACGGATTTTCCTAATACTCTACGTAGAAGCTCTTTGAGCATTCTCACCATGCGCTTCCACCATCCACCCCACCACGCTGCTGTTGGTGGAATGAACTTCCAAGTGATTTTCTGAGAGGTTGAGTATTCTGCAATTTTGTCCCAGTCCAATGCTTCAAGTTCACTGTTGGTCCCCACAAAATTCGTGCCATTATCTGAATAAATAGTTGATACTCTTCCTCTTCTTGAAATGAACCTTCTCAAAGCTTCGATGAAAGCATCGGTGGTGAGTGACTCGACCAATTCGAAATGTACCGCACGGTACACGGCGCAAGTAAACAAAGCAATCCAAGCTTTGCCTTTTGTTTTTAGGTGAAGGGGACCAGCATAATCAACCCCACATACATCAAACACTTTTGTCTGGGTAATTCTATCTTTAGGCAGCGGAGCAAAAGGTACTTCAACCGGTCTAGACGTGTGCCGTTTGCATGTCACACACTTAAATATAACTTGCTTTACCAGTTTCCTTAATTTGATAATCCAATATTTTTCCCGAAGTCTGGCGATGAGAATGGAAGCATTAGCATGAAGTGCCTTTTCGTGCTCTTCACGTATCAGACTTTTCACGACAGTATTAGCAGGTAGAAGTATTGGAAATATGAATTCTTCTAATTCGTCACTGTTTACGAGTTTTGTTTTTATGCGCAGGAGTCCTTGTTCATCTTTAAAAACTTGCATCTTCGAAAGAAACTTTTCGTCTTTAAAAGCTTTTGACTGCATGTTTTTGAAGAACTGAACTTCGGCTTGCTGAAATTCTTCCAAGGTCAGATTACCTTTTAACTTGTTTTTGCGCGAGATGTTGTGCATAAAACGTAAAATCCATGCTAATACTCTGATATTTTTAGAGTGGGAAGAAAAGCGATCTGTGCAAATTTCTTCCACTTCAGTGTTCATCATAGAAGATACGACTGTCTTTCTTTTCTCTTTAAGCACTTCCTCTTCATTGATATCTACTTCTTTATCTGGTGTAGGCCACTCACGAGGCGAAAGATGGAGCCAACCGGGTCCCTCCCACCATTTAGAGGTAATCAACTTCTCCACGGAGCAACCTCTCGATGGCAAGTCAGCTGCATTATACTGTCCGGGAATGTGTCTCCATGCTTGTATTGGTGTCAGTTGTCTAATTTCTTTAACGCGATTTTGTACAAATGTTCCCCAGGTGTCATCTCTTTTCAGCCAGGCCAACACTGTTGTCGAGTCCGTCCAAAAGTACACATTCTCAATCTTCAACACTTTTTGTACCTCATTGTAAAGACGAGCAGAGATGGCAGCACCAAGTAGTTCTAATCTTGCGATTGTTGTCTCCTTTTTTCCACATGGGGCAACTCTAGTCTTACTCTGTACCAGCTGCACGTGAGTGTCTGTTTCATTACTAACTCGCAGGAAAACTGCTGCAGAATAGGCAAGTTTACTGGCATCACAAAAAACATGTAATGAAATGTCCTCGAGTCCAATTCCACAATGCAACCATCGTGGGACTTTCAAGTTCTTTAGATATTCGAGCTCAGTCAACCACTTCAAAAAGTTCTGGCGTGTTTTGCTGTCTACTTCTTCGTCCCATCCAATTTTAGTTTTCCACAATTCTTGTAACCAGAGTTTCGGACGTAGCATGACCGGACTAGTGATTCCTATAGGATCAAAGACTTTGTGTGAAACAGCTAAAATATTTCTCTTTGTGATTACTTCATCTTTTATTTCTTGCATATCTGGAACGCTAATAGCAAGAGTATCAAGTTCTCTGTCCCAACTCATCCCCAGGATATTGGTTGGACTGTCAATGGATTCAGAGGGATTTGTGAACTCCCACCCTCTTAAATCGAATTTTCTTTCAGTCATAATTTCTGTAGCAACTTTAATAAACAGTTTCAATTCTTCTCCAGTTTTGACACTGGCTACGCAATTATCCACATAGAAGCTGTTTATTAGTTTTCGGATAATATCTTCAGGATATTTTTCACCTCCTTGGGTTGCTTCCTCTAGTTTTGTCTCCAAGTGGTATTTGATAGTTGACGCAAGCAAGAAAGGACTGCAGGAAACTCCAAATACAACTCTACAATGACGATAATACTTAAGTCCTCCATCTTCTTTATACCACA
The DNA here is from genome assembly GCA_038373865.1 of Uloborus plumipes. Classification (NCBI taxonomy): domain Eukaryota; kingdom Metazoa; phylum Arthropoda; class Arachnida; order Araneae; family Uloboridae; genus Uloborus; species Uloborus plumipes. The sequence continues at coordinate 10,373 of JAXGGA010006153.1, forward strand.
GAAATCGTAAGAAATCTCTGTCCTTCTTATTGAGACTGATTTGTAGAAATGCTTTACGTATATCAGCTGTCACACCAAATTCATACAAGCGAAATCTCAATAATACAGAAGGAATGAGTTCTATAAGATTTAACCCTTTCTCTACACAATCATTGAGACTGGGGGTTCCTTTTTGTTTAGAAGAAGCGTTGAACACAGGCCTTATTCTCGTGGTACTGTTCTCCTTCACAACGTGACGATGGGGCAAATAGTGACACAAGGACTCAATTTCTTCGTTAGGAACCTCTTCGATAATTCCTTCTTGCTCCCATTCTTTGAACACTTTGCCATAATCTTCATACAGATCTTCATTTTTTAGCTTGCGGGCTGTCACTTCCAATCCTCTAACTGCCAAATTGAAGTTGTCAGGTAAAGGCAAATGTGTGTCGAGCCAAGGTAAATCCACAAGGTAACGTTGATCCTCATCAACTCTAACAGTCCTTAAGAAGTGTTCCATAGTAGCCTCGTGAAGCTCTTCTTTAGTTTTCTGTTCGGAAGGATCTCTTATTCCTATGGAATCTAGTTTCCACAGCTCAGAAATGTCCATTTCTTTCACAAAGAGGGAAGTTACCATCATAGAACTACTGGAAGATACATTGCTTTCCGGAACTTTTCCGGTCAGAGTCCATCCAAGTGAAGTTTCAATAGCCACCAATCCACTTGACAAGACTTTTCGCTGACCTGTTAATAACTTTCCAAAGAGATCAGCACCTATAAGTACTTGAACGGGCTGTGGTTTTTCGCCAACATCACTTAAAGTTATATCCAGTTCTCTAAGCTCTTGTAGCCATGGTCCTACATTCACAGGGGAGACATCATTGCAGATAGTTTCTTGATCCAGCGCTTCAAAGTTGCATGCGAAACTACTATTAACATTTCTCAATCTAATCCTATAACGAGTATGAGAAAATTCTCTTGTTTTAACTCCGCCAAAGAGAGAGTGTATCAGTGTCTCCTTCTTCACAGGCGAGTATCCCATATCTTCAGCAAGACTTTTTACAATATAGGAATTTTGTGAGCCGGTATCAAAAACTATTCTCACGACATATTCCTTCTTATCTGATATTAGCTTGCATTTGAGAGTCTGTAGGAATACTTTAGGCCCTGTGCTTAAGTTCGACATGTTTACTTCGCTGACAACTTCCTTTTCTTCGGACTTCTTCCCGTCAATTTTCTTTGACTCGAGTTCTTCACACATTAGGGGTACATGCTTTTTCCAACAAATACAACATCTCAGAGACGCATGGCATTTTCGGACGGGGTGACCGGGCGTTAAACAGGCGAAGCAACAATTCTTCTCCCTAAGAATCTTTTGTTTATCAGATAAACTCATTTTCTGTGCAGCGAAACAACCAGCGCTAAAATGAGCTTTTTCACAGAAAACACATAACTTTTTAGCCTCCTGAGTACGTGGATGTGTGAAAAGGTTAGAAGCTGTAGGTACTTTATTCTGTTTTTCTCTGGGTTCAAATTTCTTACTTTTATAACAACTGTTATCCTTCTTTTTATTCAATCCGAAACCTTGCATCGCCAAACTAATTCTTTCCTCGGATTCTACTTCAGATTTCAAGAACTTGAGCAAGCTACTGAGCCTTTCTTGCGGCTCCCCATTGTGATTGAAATCAGGGTTCCTTTGTCTTTGCCATGCCCGTAATAAATCTTCAGGTAAACATGACTCCACTAAAGGATGAAGAAGAGCAGCGCTTTTATCCGTTGTTACACCAAGAGTCTCTAGCGCACGAATCTGTGACTCCAAATTATCGTAAAGTGCACACAAATTAGTGGTAGATCCCTGTGCAGCATTTTGAATGACCAATTTCAAAAGTTCCCTAACATAGAATTCTATCAATAAATCATTTCGACCAAACCGACTTTTTAAAGCGTCTACGGCTTGGGAATAGTTGGCGCCAGTTGGCGGGAAACTTTCAACTACTTCCCTAGCTCGTGAACCACTAATAGTTGACTGTAATAAATATTGAAATTTGTTTTCAGGAGCTATATCTACATCGTTGTGAACATGCTCAAATTGAGACCAAAACTGCAGCCAGTCCTTCAGTTCTCCTGAAAATTGTCGCAATTCCAATTTTGGTAAATGAAACTTCTTTTTTACGTTACCTGATGTCTCAGGAGTTTCATCTGGTGCACTTAATGTTGTTCGAGCATTTATTCGGGCTAATTCTAGCTCATGTTGCCTTTGGCGCTCATTTTCAGCGTCTTGGCGCTTTATTTCCTCATCTTGGCGCTTTCTTTCCTCATCTTGGCGCTTTCTTTCCTCATCTTGGCGCTTTCTTTCTTCTGCTTCTTTTTTCTCTTCCGATTCTTTTCGCTGCCTTTCTTCAACAGCAGTCGCCAACACAGTCGTTGCGAAATCCGGATCCGATTTATATTCTTCGCTGTTTATAATTGCTTCTTTCAACGTATTGATAGTAACTTTTTCCGGTAAAGAACCGATTATTTCTTCGCATAAGAACACCAAATCTTCTTTTTTGAATCCTTTTACAATTTGAAAAATCTTTTCGCTTTTACTCATCTTCGAATCTACAGAGTTTTAGTCCTGTCACGGACGCCAAAATAATTCTAACTACTTAATATTTCTACGGACGCCACTATTCAAACTGAACCACGGGTTCACCAGGTTGAATAGAATAAAGCTCAAAATGAAAACTTAACAATAATTTTAATATTCTTCAAAATATTTTGCCATTTCCTTTTTAAATAGCTTAATCCAAAAGACAAAGTTCTAAACAAATTTCAAAGTAACAACTAACAAAACATTAACATTCTCACCGTTGCCACTTACAGAAAAGTAAAAATCAAAAGATAAAATTCTCGCGAGCAGAAATTAATAATTAAAATGTCACATTATTTTGCAATCTCGAACAATGAGGGTAGGAAAATGCGGGAAGACAAAATATACGCAAAGATCTGCTGCAAATCTTTAAAAATATCAAACTAACAGTCAAAACTAAACTAGTGGCGAAGAAAAGAAGTTCATAAATAAATACTGATGACTTCAGCGTAGCCAAAACTGCCTTCAATGTTTTTTTTCTCCTACTTCCTTTTTTTGGATCCAAGCAGTTCTTATATGCGTATAAACTACTCTACTAGAATTGACAATAATTTTAAAACTAGGTCGTGTTTCCAATCTCGCTATACCACTGATTGAAGGAATTGAAGGATAGAATGCTGCACTTAAATTAAAATATAAATATTCCAGCATGGATGTAAAAGAATATGTTGAAAACGCCCATCGCACCATATTGCTCTGGGTAATCGAATACAACCATCTAGCAAAAAAAAAAAAAAAAAAAAAAAAAAAAATCATTGTTTTTCTCAAGCACGTAAAACATCTCCACTTCTGTTATTTGTTTCATTTTCTATGCTCAAAAATGTTTTACTCTTGACACAGAAAATTCTTTTGAATTTATTGTTGCTGTTTGCCTCATATAACTGAGAGCATTTCTGCAACAAAAAACGAAACGTAATGCTTGTCCATCGATTTATATTCCAATTCCGCAAGACCCTTCTTTTGATGTCAACGCTCGTAATCACCTTCACAATCACATAAAAGCGTTTTTTTTTTCTTTTCCATTTTCCTTTTTCTCGGTCGTACATCCTTGAAACAAAAAGAAAAAAAGTAAAGGAAGATGAGTTTCCGATACGATATCTTTTGTTCTTCGGTTTCACCTTTGTCTGGTCGTAACGTCGGAAATAAACGGTTCTTCTTACCTAGGTTGAAGTGCGCAACGGCCGATTTAAGGTGGATTAACGGCCAGAGAAACGAATTGGCCCAGAAGTAGGGCGATCTCGATGGAAAAGCAACAATTTTCGGATAAAGTTACCCCCGCAAAAAATAAGAAAAGGCCGGGCCTCAAAAGATGTAGGTTAGTGTCGTCAAGGTCTCGGGAACCGTAACAATTGTAAACAGTCGTTCTACGTTAGACTGGGTTTAAACTTTTATGTGTGGGAACTATTTTTCGGGTTGTTTTTTGTTCTCTTAGCGAGTCTGTAATGGTTTGTTGCATTTTAAAGTTTGATGTGACGCATGCTTGATATACAAACATTGAAATAGTGTAGGAAAGTGATTAAAGTGCAACAATAGGCGGCTTGTTTGTGTTTATTTTTTTTAAGTTTTTTTTTTTTTTTTTTTGTAATTTGAAAGAAGCTGCACGTAGAAAAAAAACCTACGTTTTAAATACGAAATCTTAAGAGTTGACTGCAGAAATTTCATAACAATTTACTTCACATGATTCTTTTCTCCGTCAGGAAAAAATTTAAGATGACTTAAAAGCAAAAATGAAATTCTTGCGATGAAATAAGATATTGTGTAGGTTTCAAAGATTTTATTTATAAATTTTACTCATTTCCCTGTGAACGTTATATGATGTATATATAGAAATAATGGGTTTTTGTACATAAATTTGTCATGATACAGAATTCTTATAAGTTTTTATAAAGTTCCTGCATAACAAAACATGTATGAATAAATGTGTATAAATAAATACAAATTCTACCTCCATATACTTCTATAGAGGGAGCGAGAGAAATAAAGGTTTTAGAACACACAACACGAACGACATTTTTAGAACTTAACCCATTTATCCCCAGTAGCCTAAAACCGGGACTCTTGTTAGTTACTGCATACAAAAACCTGTAATGGGTATATTATTTTACTAAAGCTGTTTTTCACAAGTAAAATAGACCTTCTTGAGAAAACCAGTTATAGCCACTATTTGGACATCAGAGTTTAATTATTGACAGCTATTTTCTGACATATAAGTCAAGCAACGACACAGCGTGGGTAGCCACAGAGAGTAAGTTTTTTTTGCGAATTTATTTTTCATTTTTTTCACCATTTTAAAATAGTTTGCTTAAAATTGATCAGAGATGCCTTCTGTAATGTTACTTTGCACAAATAAAGTCAAGTAAGGTCGTATTTTGCTTACATATCAGCAAAATATCCCATAAACATGACGTTAAATAACTTCATAAATATGGCAACGGCGAACTATTTCAAGCCTAAAATATATGTAAACCATTTCAAGTAAGAGTTTTAAGCAAATAAAAACTGAAAAAAAAAAATGTTAAAAAAACTTGGGCATGAATGGGTTAAATGTCATTGTGAGAAATCAGTTATTCAACACGGAAGCATTTGTATCAACGCAAAAATGTAATATAATGGACTATAAACGCGCGCTAACAGCTTTTGTGACAATTTTGAGAGATGACGAACAAAATTCGGCATCATGAAAAAAATGTACAGCCCATCTGACTATTATTGGCTCTCGACACGACAAAATCAATTATTTTACATACACGTTTCTTGCAAAAATGTGAGTTACTGTCTTTGATAGTTTTTATTTTATTTTATTTTTCATCATGAACAATTTTGCAGCAGTCACGAATCTAAAGACAATCCGAGTTTTGAATCATACAAAAGATGCCCAACAATTAGTAATGGAAACTTAATAAGTAACTGAGCTTTTTAATGAAATTCTAACTTGTAATTGCGAAGTATTAGGCAGTTTCTACGGCCCTGAAAGAGCTACAGAGAGAGAAATTATTTTCATAAAATAACCTCCAGTCACAACGGCTTAAAGATATAGCGACCTTCATAAAGAATTACATAGCGTATGGCAAAGCTGGTACCATATTAAACAGCTTCCTCGTTATATATTTTGTTAAATTGTAACATTCTAATTTTGAAAAAATGTATAACACACATTTTTTAACATTATTTTATTTTAAAATAAGATTTCGAATCAAAACCAATTTCAAAAAGCTGTAGAAAAGAACGTGTTATTCTTTTCACATAATGTCCGTCCACTTACGTTAGCCTTTTTTGTGTTTCCAAAACAGAAAAACAAATTTCCCCAATTCTTTAATTTAGATATGTATTTGGAAATTTTGTACTTACAAAAAATAATTAAGTTCGAATTATAAAGATTTTTTTTTAAGTTTTGGGGAGGTGAATTGCATCATTGTCTGCTTCATAAATTAGGAATGAAAAGCTTTGTAATATAATATAGGTCACATTTCTTATTGCAATAAATATCTACTTTAATTATATGTGGTTCAAGTGCTTTACACTTTTAATCTTTCATAACAGAGAAATATTCCTAAGAATTTCTTTCCTGAAAAACTGAAGTATATACTGCCGTCCCCGTTTAATCGGGTAACGGATAAACGAATACCCCGCTTATACGAATAAAATAACTCGGAACCGATGCCATAGCAGTAATGTTAACGTTTTAGATCCGGTCTGTTCATATAGAAATTTTTCTTTCGACCCAGGTATTACGACAGTTGAACCACAGATTTCTTTTCCATTGAAAAGAGAAGGTATAAACTCGTACCAGACGTATGAATTCTTGAAAAAATTCCGCCTCCAAAGGGTTAGAGTTAAAATTTCAACCCCGTCCTATAAAGAAAAAAAGATTTATGGTACAACATGTGTACCGCCAGGTTCCTAAAGGTTAAAGATCCCCGCTTAATCGAATACCCCGCTTAATCGAATAATATTTCTTGGAACTGACAGTATTCGTTTACGCGGGGCTGACTATCACAACAACAAGAATAACAACTATTCAGGATATCTCAAAGAAATGTCATTTTGAGGAATATCATTAACGTCATTTATCGCCTCGCTTAACTTCTAGCAGAGATTTCAAAAATCATCTCATTTCACAAACTTAAAAATAGAGGATAACACTTCAATTAACGAACAGCTATTTCCACCCAAAATGAGTCATCAACAGAGCACTCAGATAGTTCGTTTCCAGTTGTTGACCCCTTGTTTTCGGCGAAACAGCACCAGTGTCCCATTTTGGCTGAACCGTGGATTTCAAAAAGCGTTCGCAAGTCTGTCCGCTCGCAATTAGAACTCAGGAAAGCGTGAAGCGCGGGCGACAGATTCGCTTGCGTTCGGTCCTGTCGCCGAATTGCACAGAAGTGATGTTCCTACTACTTCGCGGATTCATCCCCGAAAATGTTACGCTTGTGTTGATTTCATTGGTTCTCGATTTCCTGCTGGTGTTGGCAGACGATTGTTCCATCAGTGGCGGGATTGTTGTTTGTATGAATGGTTGCGATGAAATTTATTTTGGCTGGTTTTGACGACTTAATCCAATTTAGCTTCGTAGTATAACAGTATTTGTTTTTCATAGAAGAATCAGCAATTGTTGAACAGTTAATCTTCTCTTCGTGTTTGAATTGATGAAGAAAATTTGTAAAAAAAAAAAAAAAACTACTTCAGATCAAAATATAATTCTTACCCCTTTCTTTCACTTCTTTTTTAAATCCTTACTTCAAAAAAATTACATCAAAAACTGTCTAATTTTGCACATTTGGTAGTTCTGAGAAGATTCGGATGTTTTTTATTTCGTATTTGGCACTAGCGCAGCCAGAATTTAAGTTATCGGTAGGGAGGGCTCGGTCATAGCTCTTTATGTGGATGTTAATGACCATATTGGGATTGGAAATATGTATTAAAACCGATGGTTCTTGGCGGTTGGACCGTCAAAACCCTTCTTGCGGCCCCCCTGGAAGTTTTTTTCTTCATAGAATCATAGAAGCCATCTTAGCTTTCAATATTAGTGCCACTTACATGCCTTCACCTAATATTGCGAAACACTTGATGACCTAAGGATATAATTCCAAAAGAATTATGTACAAATCTTTGTTTTTATGCAATAAATGTTCTTAATTCGAACAAGATTTTATAAACACGATGCATATAAGCTTTGTGTGTACAACGCAAGTTTTCTGATATGACATGAACTAAAATTAGTATTCTTAATCTGAATCGCATTTTGTACCTTCAATAAAGCGAAGGAAGAAGATAAAACTACAGTAGAGCTGTAAGAGCTAATCTTTTTCTCGCATATTTCTTAAAGAAGCAACTCCTACCCCTTTGACCTTAACGTCAAGTTCTTGAAAAAAAGAACGAAAAAAAAAATCATTGTTTTCAGTTTGTAGCAGAAAACTGAAAATTAAATTGTTTCAATGTAATTTTCCTGATTTTTTTCAATTTTACTGATTAAATAGCTTGGAATTTAGTGTCAACACACACTTAAACACACTTATAGGCTACTTATGAGAACTTGCAGTTCTAATATTTGAATACGCCACCTTGTGGTGATTAAAAAAATAGTCGAAGATTTAATGCATTTGAATTTTTCGTCACCAAGGCAGATGTCTCATTGGACAGCCACATCCTACGTATGTGGACCTACTTGATTTTACCTCTTTCGCCTGTCATTAGACAGATATGGTCAGCGCCCTCTATGTTTTATTTGAATAAGTAATGACGAAAAGGGGAAAGGAAAAATAAATAGTTGTAGTGGAAAAGCAATTTACAAGACTGGGTTGCGATTATTTGTTTCAGTGTTTCTTCAAATTTTGTCCACAAGAAATTCAACGAGGTATACCACAAATAGCTTGTTTCTCAATAATGATATATAGACGACCAAGTAAATAAAAGGAAAGATAGAACCAAACATAACTTTTGTCACACTAGGAAAAGTTATAACAGTTGAGCTAAAATTAATCTATGGCTTATACAACTATCACGCAAGTAACAGGAGAAGATATATTAGCAAAACGAAAGTGTCACTTGAACACGAAGTGTCACGCAAAAACGTTGGACATGTCTAGTGTCTAGTTATACTTCTTAAATCTTTTACGTTACGAATTCGTTCGCATTTGAAGATGGCAAAACATTCATTCAGCACTTTAATCTTTCGTATTTTGGAGACAGTCATGAATAAATAAACACAAGATCTTTACCGGAGAGGAGGGGGGGGGGGAGGGGTGGTACAACCGAGAATTTGTAGCAAATAGCTCATAGAAACATTTACTTGATATGAAGGGAGAATTTGCATGGCCATTTCGCTCTAGATTTATGATAGAAAGAGGGAAGTCGAACTTCGTCCAAAACTAAATAAAGTGTTTTTGAATGACTTCTGACATTTCTGATACATTATTGGAATGAAAGGCGGTTAGATAAATAGATTAGTGATGACACATAAAGTCTATTTAAAGTCAAAAATAGAATGAAATATTCAGCTGTGGTCAAATGTTTTAAAATATAAATATTTAGTTTTTTTCTAGATAAAAAGTGATTGTTATCTGAGGGTGAAGGAGAAACAGAACTTATATAACTTTTATCTACCAGTTTGTTGGCTATCTTAGCTACAATAAGAGGATTTTTGCCTCCGGCTCGATCATTGGCTATTCCTAACTGAGGAGCCCATAATAAGGGCGAAACTGCAGTCTTAGGATGCTATATGATCGAGCTGTGGGTGCATTTGCTACAGTTCTGCCTCAGCCCTGGCTTACGGGCGGTAACTCACTGCACAGAACTTATATGTTTCAACTTTAGATTCTTCCTTTTCTCCTGAATGATTTAAAAAATAAAATTTTGCCCATTTCGACCAAGATCATACTCTGTGATATCATCTGGATATGAAACATCTGAGTTTGACTCTTTGTTAGAGAATGATATCACATTTCTGTTTATTCCAGAAACTAGGGGGTAAATCAAAACACCTCAATTATTTACCCATAAGGTTGATGCTGGTAGATAGTCGCACTACGTAATAACCCAAGTAGCACACTTCGTTTTTTAAAGGTTGTAAAACGGTTATTAACATTGTAACAACCGCTTAAAAACGTTTATAAAACGTTTAAAGGTTATTTGTGCTACCTGGGAAGTAGCTTAAGAAATTCTAAACTCATATAGTCTAAGAGCTAGCAACGTTTTCGAGGAAGAATTTCAAGACGTCTGGCTCTTTAATATATCTTTCCTTATGATCTTCCAAATAGAGTGCGTGTTGTCTAGCTGCCTCTTAAGGTTGCGTTTTTTACAGCGCATCACATTTTTACTGGTGAAAATAGTGATTTTGAAATCATTTTAGGGCAATTGGAAGCTTAAAACTGTCGTAAGAACGTTATGTAATATATCAACGGAGAGCTCTATTTTTTAGTTTCACAATGGTTTTAGAACTTTTATTCTACTGCAATTAGAAGTGAAATTAGTCATTTGTACGCAAAAACTTTTCGTTTTTTTCCCGCACTTTTTAAGTTCATCAACAAATCTGTAGTTCGTACCATTTTCAAAATAAAAGTCTAAAAATTGGCAGGATTACTTATCTTATCATATGTGTTAGTTAACATCGGAAATAGTAAAGTAAAAAACTTTTTTTTGTTGATTGATTCGACGTTGAATTGCCCAAATGTGATTTAAAAACCGCTAATTTTACCAGTAAAAGTGATGCGCAGTAAAAAACGGCTGCCAAGAGAGCCCGCACGCTGTTCTGAAGAGCAGAAGGAAAGATATTGTAGCACCTTCAACTTCCTTAAATAAGCATTCCAATCTTGAGGAAGTAACTATAAATTTATTTACAAGTATGTACACTTATTTACAATAGGAGCAGGAAACAATTGCTAAACATCCAGCAATTAGGTAGCAAACAGTACACTGTACTCTCAACAGAAACTCAGCACCACGTATCCAACGAAAACAGCAATTAAGAAAATTACAAAAGCAAAACAACCATTCGCCCGAGCGAATAAAAACGAGTCTGCCAGACATCAAATCTGAAAAGAACTAACTGTGTTCAAGGCAGTCGGACAGCTGTTTATACTCGGAAGGATATTTCTACAACGTTCTAGCAAAATCTGGAGTATTCTGTTCAATCATAACTTAAATAATCCATTCAAGAAAATTCTAGTGAAAAACCCACGCGAAAATGTCTTCATGCTTATTAAATGTAGGGCAAGTGTAAAAACTACAAAACGTTACAGGGCCGGTATACAAGTGATAAAGGTGATATCTTTAGATACTTTTGCAACATGTCGCCAGATAAAACCAAAACTAGTGAAAATGATGCAAGGCAAGAAAAACAACAACTATTTACAAGATTTGTAACAATATATTAAAAAGCCAGACGTCTTATAATTCTTGTTTTTTTGATGTTGTTAGCTTTTGGACTAATATTACTCAATCTACGGCCAGTAGGTTCTATGTGGCATTTTGAATCGTTCAAATGTAGTATAAAAATCATTCTAAAAGAAAAAATATATAATAGAATTAAATTGTGCCCACAATTCATGTAAAATATGCACAAAAGTGTATATTTATTTGTATCAAAATGTATTGTTCCAAAAAATTATAAATAGTCGGATGTTTTACATTTATAATTGTCTGGAAAGATGCAGAATTCTCAGAATCTCTTCTACATGTTACTCAGTCTTCAGTCGCTAACAATTTAACTTCAAAAATTACCACTAGTGTAGAAAAAAAGTTTCCATCTATCCCAACTGACCCTACTTCTTTGATGATATTTGTATTATACAAAAAACATTATTTCCAAATGATCTTACAGGTCAATCTTATTGCAATGATGACTTCTAAATATCTTTTCTTAATTGTCCTTCATTTATTGTAAAAAAAAAATTGCTTCGGCATTAAAGTACTAATTCTCGACATTTTCGAATTTTCTTTTTTGATAAACTGTTTTCATCATCAGGAAAAAAAAAAAAAACACGCCGAAAGTCAATCAACAAATTTCTAAATCAAGTTTCTTCTGTAACCAGCAACGTTTGATTGGTTTGGTTTGATAAAAAAAATTGGATTGATTGTTTGCGAATGATTGTAAATTATTTTTACAAGGAATTTTCCCTTAAACTATCAATTTCTTAAACATGAAACAAAAAAAGAAGTAAAACTTTCATTTTTGTGCTGACAAAACAGTGCTTATGTAGCTCAAATTGCCAAAAATGTTGCATATACAAATTTTGCTGTAACGAGAAGCCCTATACTGAGGCAAGCTCTCTGTCTTTTAGATTTAATTAAAATTACGCTTCCGTTTTCAATGCGAAAAAATTTTGAACTTTCGGGTACTTAGGAGCCGCAATGAAATTTATTTTTTAATGCAATAATAAAATAAATATATAAATAAAATAAATAAATAACTAAAACTCGAGTCTTCGGACTCTTATGAGGAGTCCTAATGAAGGGCCCTCTTTTTGCTTGCATAGTTTCTTTGAAATTTCGGACGTTTGTGAGGAGTTTTAGTGTTTTTATACTGTAAAAAGATTTGAGTTTTCTGACTCTGAAGACAATCTGAAGTTTTCTGACTCTGAAGACCATCTTTCATTTTTTCCCAAAAATGGATTTGAATTTTTGACCGCTTAGAAGGTGTCATAATGTAGTTTTTTTTCCATCGCTAAAAGATTTTGAACTTTTGGATACTTAAAAAGAATCACAATAAAGCCATATTTACCAATGAGAAAAAAAAAATAGTGCCGGAAAGCAGTCAAAGTGGTGAAGTATGAACCATATAATTAGGTGTGTCAGATAATTAAAATTAGAAGTAAAATTTTTGAAATCTAACTATGCTAAGCTATTCATATAGACTGCAAAAAGCTACGAATAAACAAAACATTTTAATTTTTTCCTGGTTATTATTTATATAATTCAACCGCGACGAGATGGCCGGTGTCAATCAAATGAGAAAACGAGTCCATTCCTTAAAATAGGTGGAATTTCTACCTATTCAGATTCCTCCATCAATTGTGAATCCCATTCCTCAATTTTTATCTGCGTATCACCCCTTCTTAAAAATGGACAATCCTGAAAAAAGGAGGAGTCATAAGCCATCTCTGCGAAGTTGAATTATACAGGGTGTCCACTCCAATCGTGGACCAATAGCTAATTTCTAAACCGTTAGAGATAAGCATATAGTTTATTTGGGAAAAAATCTCCAAATTACGAAAGGAATTTTGGGTCTATTCAATGTTTTTCAAAAAATCAAATTTTGAAAGAGTTACGAAATTTAAATTTTTATACAGCCCCCCAGTCCTATCAATCATCTTTAGTAAAACATTCTTGACACTGTAACGTTTAAAACTAAAAAAAAAATCACTCTTCTACCACAAAAATTGACCGAGTTATGACGTTTTGAAAAATCAAGATTTTGAAGGATTTCGCATACGGTCCCTTAAGCGATCGCTCGATGACGTCATGAAATAATGCAAAATCTTGATTTTTCAAAACGTCATCCCTCGGTCAATTTTTGTGGTAGAAGAGTGATTTTTTTTTAGTTTTAAACGTTACAGTGTCAAGAATGTTTTACTAAATATGATTGATAGGCCTGGGGGGCTGTATAAAAATTTAAATTTCGTAACTCTTTCAAAATTTGATTTTTTGAAAAACCTTGAATAGACCCAAAATTCCTTTCGAAATTTGGAGATTTTTTCCTAAATAAACTATATGCTTATCTCTAACGGTTTAGAAATTAGCTATTGGTCCACGATTGGAGTGGACACCCTGTATATAGTATTTGAAAATAAAACAGTAAAAAATAGTTTTGCGGAAAATTTTAATATCCTCGAAAGATATTTTTTTAGTTGTGAAACTTCTAACGTCGGGTGTGATTTATTATAGTGTTTCATATTATTCGTATAAATTTTTTCTGTTTTGAGAAAATCATGCTTGCTAATTCTAAAGGGCATGCTTGTTTTGTTCGTAAAGGCTAAAGACACGCAGGCAAGTGTAACGAAGCGGTCAAGCTTGTACACTTATCGAAATATGACGAAACACAAGTTTGACTCCTCCAATTTTAGACCCAGTTTTCGATATTATATTAGCATATTTTTCTTGCACCGGGAACACGCAAAATGAATATCTGCAGTCAAATTGTTTGAAAGTTTTTGTATTTCTATGTGAATTCGTTCTACCAAAACGGCTTCTCTACTTTTATGGAGAACAGTTGAATTTTTAAGGCTAAACTGAATCACAAATTGCGACAGTTTTGTTGTCGGTAATGTTTCGCGAATCGGTTACGTCACTGATTTGAATTAGCAAGTTGCGCAAAAAATCCAAATGCGATCAAGCATAGTTCGTAGTTACTATAGTGAGGAAAAGAGTGTTTTACAAGAAATGCTGATAGGGATTCCCAAAAATTTGGTAACAATCGTACGTAATTTGCACTTATCATTGCTTAAAATTATGTGCATTTTTAATGAGATTAACTCCTTAATGTAGATGGAACAAAAGTTAATCAGAGTCGAATCGTTGCAAATGAGTCATGGAGATTCAGTGAAGTTAATGAATAGTTATGGCTTACGCATTGGTGGATAGCAATAAAAAAAATATATTAATGAATCTCCAAAGCATGTCCTCAGCTGTCCAGTGTATCCAGCAATGCTTGCCAAACTCCTAAGCATCGGCATTGAGGATCCTAAGGAACTTCTTTCTGACAAAGCTGTAGATGTCGCCGGGGCTGTCTTCAACAGCTTCGGGGACATTTAGGGCTTATGTAACTTTTCATGGACCACCAGACATCAAGTATTAAAAAATATTATTTTGTGAAAAAGAAATGAGGTATTCAGGCTAAAAGTGGATCAAGTCTATGAATAAGTTTATTAGCTTTAGCTCTGAATGTTTCACTCAACAGAAAGCTCTTTGAGCTCTTATTATATGAGACGTTCAGAGCTTAAAATGTGTCAAATCATTCATGGATTTGGTCCACTTTGCTTGGAACACTTCAAATCTATTTCTTTCTTACAAATAATTCCAATGACCGAAATGTTCCCTTTTCACTTTGTTGCAAATGAAATAGTTGAAAGGAACATGCATGTAAATTACCTTCATAAATAGGGAACGCTATTCAAAAAATACTCAAGGATGTACACACAGTAAACATCATATCTTATTTCGATGCATTTAAAACTTAGCTGATGAAGTTTAATAACGCAGCCTTGCGAAGTTGAACTTTTGAAAAAGTACAGTAACCCCTCGTTATATCGCGCTTTTAGGGGGACAAGAAAAAAGCGCGATACATCCGAAAGCGCGATATAACAAAGGTCTTTAAAAATAGTTTTTTTATCTAGCATACAAGTAAATTATACGTGCACATATACAAAAATTCATTTTTGGGACGTGTGTTTTCTTGACACTTACCAGATGCGTTTCACTCACTGTATCAATACAAAAGAAAGTGTTCAGTAGTTTCCAAACTGTCTCTGCAGTATGCAAGTTTGGGTAACAGGAATTTGCTGCTTCTTTTCAGCGAATTCAGAAGAATAGAAGAACCTTCGTTTGTTCATTGATGACAAAAATAAATGAGAAAGAGACCTTTTCTGAGCACCTTACATATTTTCTCAAAAATGGTTTCGAACTAAAAGTTTTTTTTTTATTGAAGACAAAAGAAAAGGGCGATATATCCGAATGAGCGATATAACGAGGCGCGATATAACGAGGGGCTACTGTACTAAACAATTTTCGCTAGTTTTTACATTATTTGGTTTCCCGATTTCAAAAATGACCTCCATTTTTTTCCCATCATGTCAGGCTTTGATCAAATGGCGTTTTTAAAACATGCAAGTAATTTTTTCCACTCATTTTCGTACATGTTAAAGAATGTTACAGTCTTTTTCACGTTCATTTGCAATAGTCATGCATAAGACAAGCAAGTTGAACTTGTTTTGCACTTTAAAAATGCTTCTAAGTAACTTTCGCGTTCAGTTATGCTTATGATTACCGAATTGCAGTTTAAACTTATTGTTTCACACATTACAAATACTACGATTTTTTTCCAACTTTATACACAATAGCTATGCATAAGTCTTAACTCAGACGCTGCACATAAACCTTGTTCTTTCTTTAATTTTTAAACTATTATTATTATTATTATTATTTTAATACAAAATGTTACTTGGTTACTTTTGCATTAACTTATAATAATGTTGCAAAAGACCAGCGAGATGCATAATTTCACCTAATTTCTAACTACTATTTGCTTTTTAATATGTAGCAATCTGTAGAACTTACACGAATTGTACTCACATTAATTTACTAACTTTAATGTGTGCCAACTACAAATAACACAGGTCTGCGATGAAAAAATTGTTGCATATTTAACTATTGTTTTCAACAGTATTTCATGTGCTGATTACGGAAAAAATAGTGAAAAAATGCCATCACCCTCAGATAAGTCACAAATTTCGCATGAAATTTGCTTATTTTTAGGGTTTTCAGGTTCAATAGGTGCAAGATTTTTCAATATTATACCCTATATAAGTGTTAAATTTAGTTTGAATAATAGAGATTACATGGTGAACATGTTATTAAACAATGTGAGCACGTTACTTGAAAAAAAAATGTTTTTATTTATTTATTTGAATCTCTACTAATAATAAAGCTGAAGGTGGTTCTGTCTGTCCTTCTTTCTTTCTGTCTGTCTGTCTGTCACGCGCGTAGCGCCAAAACCGTTCGGTCGATTTTCATGCCACTTGGCACAAAATTAGTTTGTAGCATGCAGTTTTGCACCTCGAAGCAATTTTTCGAAAATTCCATTTCGTTCTTTTTCTATTCGAATTCTTAGCGGAAATTCGATAAAATAGGGAAGAAATATTTCACACACATTTTCAAGTCTTATGTCATTCGAAAGCTTGGAATTTTCTGCACAAAATGAAGTTTTTTCGAAGTTTCTACGATCATCAGGAGAGCTGTAACAATTGTTTTTAGAATCCCGAAATTCAAGGCTTACCTTCAGTAAAGCAAGCCAAACGATTCTAAAATGGTTCAGCTCGATAATAAAATTTGTTTGAAAAGAGAGATGAAAAGAATTATTTTATCAACGGAAATCAACTTTTCATGTTGTTACTATGGTTACGTGTTCATACTTATTTTTGTTTCGTTCTTTTTCCAGGGTTGCCAGACGTAGTATTTTTGATTCTACGGTAGTATTTTTTCGGCCCAAATAAGGAGCGTAGTATTTTTCTGGCAACCCTGTTTCCAATATACTAATGACTTAATTAAAAGATTTGGCGGATTTTTTTTTTCATTTTCATAGATTTCGCATTTCAGCAACATTGATTTTGGCAACGTTTGGAAACAGTAGTATTTTGTAATATTTTTTTAGAGGAGGTATAGTATTTTTTGTTCCAATTCTCTGGCAACCCTGTCTTTTTCCCGGTGAAGATGCTTTGGGACCCTGCTTGGCGCGTTTTCAAAAAGTCAACTACGCAAAATAGCTAGGGTTACCACGCTTGGCGCGCCTATCGTTCATTTAGCGAGAAAAGGGTACCTAAAGCACAGATTAACGAAATATTGTATCAATTTCGATATTGCATCGTTTTTTTAAAGTGTTTCGTTTCGGAAAATGTATTGTTTTGTTTTTTAAGCTGGGAAAGAAAACTTTCTTCTTCTTTTAAACTTTGGTAAGATTTCTGTTGGTTTCTGTTATCAACAAAACTGTTTTTATTTTCTCTTTTGGCTTATTTTTGTCCATCTCCCTTGGGGTTGCATTCGAATGTTCCAAGGGGGTGTTTTACCCCATTTATCGGGTAAATCAGTGTTTTCAATGCAAGGTGATATGAATTGGTTAACAAAAGTGATATGAATTGGCGCGACCACTTGGCGATATATCGCCAAGCTTTTGATCGCCAAATATTTGACGCCAAATTGGCGATTTTTTTTTTTTTTTAGGTTCAATTTGGCGCTGTTGGCGATATTTTGCGAAAAATCCACTGAATGATGTTAAAAACGACGATCTTTAGGAGATTAATCATTGTAAAATATTTTTTTGCATTGTTTCGTAGCAAACTAGGGCTACAAATGTTTGAATTGTTATCTTGCTCACTCCAAGCACTATTTTAGCACTTAAGGCTTCTACTAAGAAATTTACACGTAAAATTAAGTAGTGTGGGGTCCATATCAGATCTTTATATCACTTTGAAGGAATTATAGTTGAATAAAACTAAAATAGAGCATTTTTTCTGATATATCAATTATTTTACAAATGAACTTTTAATTTTATACCACGGGCAAAGCCGTGCGGGTACCGCTAGTAAGAGAATAAATCTAAACTGGGAAATCTCATTTCCTACTAAAACAAGACTATTAATCTTCCTGGTTTCCATTTTTGGTTTTCATAACTATTTTTTACCATCGTCTTCCTGCAATTCTATTTCTAAAGATTTTTTACCATGATAACGACATTGAGTTTTTTAGCACCACGTGTGTGTGTGTGTGTGTGTGTGTGTGTGTGAAATTGTAAAAAGTAGTTTTCGTTGCAAATTGTATTACAAAACGCAAAGACTGACGAATTATTTTAATTGCTCAGTTGCTAAAATTAAAAACCACATATGAATAAAAACCTTCATTTTTGTTTGATTTTTTAAAACTAGTATATTTTTATCAATTTATATTGGTTTTGACGACATTTGTCAAATAATTAAACCTTTTCCGAATTGTTCGTGAAGTTTTTTTTCTTGTCCATACTACAAAAGTTTCTTCTTATTTTACCGTCGATATAAAAATACATTTTTATTTTAAATCAGAGATTGTTCTAACTATAAAAAAAGTTCCTTTAACAATACTTCTCTTGAGAAAATTGATTAAATTTCAAAACTTCCCCCTTAAAACAATTTCAAAATAGTTCCGTAATTGCATTTCTCATGTCCCAACTTTCTGCGCTTCTATTTCTGTGCACGATAAAATCAATTTCAAGTTTCCCAGAAGTAGGCCATAAAAATCAAAGATGTTTAAAAGCATAAGAAATCATGACTTTGCAATGACCACAAATAAATGTTTAAAAAGAATAAACTTAAATATTGTTTCACACCAATGAGGATAAATTTTAACGCTTCCTCCTTTATAGAATTTCAAAATGGTTCCTCAACTGCGTTTCTTATCTTAATTTTTTGCGCTTCTATTTCTGTGCACGATGAAATCAGTTTAAACTTTTTCTAGAAATGGGCACAGTAAAATAAATATAATAAAAACGCTTAAAATACAAGGTCTTTTGAAAGCATAACAAATCATGAATTTCCCGATTGCAATCACCGTATAACTGTTTGAATAAACCCTTAAATTAAACGTCGCTTCGTGACAATGAGAATACTTTTCAACTCTTCTGTCTTCTGTCAACACAATTTCTAAATGGTTCCACAGTACTGTTTTATACGCATATCTTTATTTTTTGCGAAATCAGTTTGAACTTTTTTCAAGAAGTGGGGACAGTAAAATAAAAAAATAAATAAAAACGATTAAAAACCCAAGGTAATTAGTAAACATAAAAAATCATGATTTCAATAACCACAAATAAATGTAAAAAAAAAAAAAAAAAAAAACTAAAATTAAATGTCGCTTTCCAGCCCTGAGAATACTTTTGAATTCATTCTTACACAATTTGAAAATGGCTCGGCAACTGCAATTTTCATATTTTAACTTTTTACGCTTCTATTTCTGTGCACGAGAAATACATTTTCAAAGTTTTTCTAGAAATTGGAACAATAAAAAAAAAAAAAAAAAAAAAAAAAAAAAAAAACCCTGAAATTCAAGGAATTTTGAAAGCAAAACAAATTATGATTTTCCTGATTGCAATGACCACAAATTATTGAAAGAAAAGAAAAGAAAGAAAAATAAATTAAGCATCGCTTCACACCAATGGGAATTAATTTCAACGCTTTTTAACACATTTTCAAAATGGCTCCACTACTGCATTTCTTATGTCTTAACATTCTGCGTTTTTATTTCTGTGCAAGATAAAATCACTTTATACTTTTCCTGGAAATTGGCATTAAGAAAAAAAAACAGCTCTGAAAATCCATGGTATTTAGAAAGCACAGCAAATTATGAATTTCCCGATTGCAATGACCACAAATAATTACTTAAAAAAGTAAACAAACGTCGCTTCACACCAATGAGAAAATACAGTAGAAAAACTCTTGGAGATGTATCATCAGGCTGGAAAATGGCGTCTTTCAAGTATGAAAATCCAGCCAAGGAGAAAGTGAATTTCAAAAAGCAAAGGTGAATTTTCAACAGTTATCGATGCGTAAGATCATTGGTCAATCATTTTTCTGGGAGCGTGGATTTAAGATTTGTCGTCGTCCGTGAACTAATTCTCAGATTCAGAGTCGTTGTCAAGCACCGCGCTCTGTCGAGTAGTTGCGAGGGGTTTAAATCAAAGTACTTCTCGTTTTTCAAGGATTCTAAGGAAGCGTGGGATGAGTTGAGTTGAATTGTCTTTATAGTTCTTTAATATTTAAAAGGTATTGCTTTAAGAGTATTGGATGGCATGTCTTTTTTTTTTGCTTCATTGCGTCATAAAAGGTGTAGCCATTAAAATAGATTTTTTTTTGACATTTCTGAATCAAACAAAAATTAATCTCCAATGAGTTGCCGCCCATAAGCCAGGGCTACGGCAGAACGAAAGCAATTACACCCACAGCTCGATCAAAGCATCCTAAGACTGCAGTTTCGTCCTTATTATGGGCTCCTCAGTCAGGAATAGCCAATAACCGAGTTGGAGGCAGAATCGCTTCAGTTTTGCCTTAAGCAGGAATTCATGTGAAACAGGCGATCGCAAATTACAATCGCTACTGGAAATGAATTACATTAGAACGTTTCTTGATAAAAACATCGTCACGTCAGCGTGACGTTTGCCTATGAAAAACGAGCTAGACAAAACGTCACAGCCTTCTTGGCGAATAAGAGGAGATCACTGACTGCTTGTGAGCTCTTATTGGCTCCACCCGTAATGACGTCAGTGCCAAGTTAAGTTGATGATAATGTAATTCACTTCCAGTAGCGATTGCAATTCGAAGCGATTGCATTGGTATTTCACTTGAATCCCTGCCTTAGCCCTTTAGTGTCCACAAGAAATTGGCGGTAACTCATTGCATATTACCCAGCTTTTGCCTTCGAATTTCGAGTTGAGCCGCACCATGGCTTGCGGATGCTCGCTGGTAAGGTAAATTCATTGGATCTACCAGTTTGTTGGCAATCTTTGCTACAATAAGAGGATCTCTGCGTCCAGCTCGGTTATTAGCAATTCCTGACTGAGGAGTTCACAATAAGGACGAAACTGCAGTCTCAGGTGTCATGACTGAGCTGTGGGTGTAATTGCTTCAATAATTCAATCAGTTATTTTCATCGTAAATATTTGGTCTACGGAAAAGTGTATTTAGGCTCTCGTTTTAATAATTTTTTTATACTTCTAAAAAAAAAAAAAACTCCTTTCCCCTACATCCCAAATACCGCTGCTAAAACACTCAAAAAAAAAAATAGATGTTATTTTTACAGTATAATACAGCTAATTTTATAGTAACAAACTGTAAAAATGGCTAATTTTACAGCAATAAACTAAAATCTCTAATTTCACACAAATAAACTGTAAAATTTGCTAATTATACAGTTTATTACTGTGAATTTTACAGTTTTGAACTGGAACCTCTGCTGCCAGTATTATACTTTTGCTTTTACAGCATAATACGGTTAATTTTGTGGTAATAAACTAAAATTGTGGTAATGAACTGTAAAATTGCTGCTTTATAGTAATAAACTAAAATTGCTGATTTCAGTTTACTACTGTGCATTTTACAGTTTTAAACTTTAACCTTTGCTGCCAGTAACGGCCTGAACGGTAAAAACGACACTTTATTTTTTGCAGTGTATGAACTACGTTAGTTCAAAAGAGTTTTTATTCAAAAAAAAAAAAAAAAGCGGCTGCTTCAATTAAATGGCTAATTTAGTAAAGTTGGATCGTGTTTTGATTCATTAAAGCGGCTGGTTCAACTAACCACTGATTACATTAATCATCAGAGTTCCTAAACCAGGAATAGTGAAGAAGGGATTCAAATCTAGGCCCTTGTAGTTTTAGGTTAGAAACGTTACTGTCGGGCCACGAGTCGTGCAGTGAATCTCATTTTTCCATTCTTGTATATTTTTTTGTAAATTTTTAGATACCGTCAGCTGGGGTAACATTGGCCCAAATCTAAAGATTTGTAATAGTTTTATCAGCGATATGTCTTTTGAGATTGATTATATTAATTTTCAACACACCTTACTGTGTAAACAAACCTTGTATCATTAAATTAAAACCATATTGAGACCTCTCAATCATTTTGCAATATTATACTGCATTTTTTTAATGTTTGGGCCAAAGTTGCCTTGAATTGGGGAAACTTTGTCCCATACTTTTAAACCATATAAATCCTGCGATTAGTATAGGTTGGGCTAAAGTTAGACAAGATTAAATTACCACCAGACACATTAGTTTGTTGTTTTGCCTGCTTTTAATTCAAAAACATCTATGAAATGGGTAGAAATAGGAATAAATGAAACAAACTTCATTTTAGGGGAAAATATTGTATTGTACAAAAATAAAAATCCAATTCAATTACAGGGAACCCATAGTCTGCAATTTTTATTAAATGTTGTTCGAAAACATGCTCTTCTTCATCACTAAAGATTCTTGCACGCCCCACATTTTTTGAATGAATCCCTTTAAGTTTGTTTTTTATTGTAGACCTAGGTATATTATACATGTTTTCTGCAGCTCTTTGGGTTAAGGCACCAGACTTAATAGCCTCTAAACACTCCTCTAACACTTCTGGTTTGTAATTGGCCTAATTTCTGGTACCAAGAGGTTTTATCCGATTTCTCGGCATTTTTCCTGAAAAAAATCCAGTGTGCTTAAAATAAAAAGCTAAAAACTAGTGCTTAAAATAATAATAAAAATATTTTAAGTGGTTTGTTAAACAATCTGCTTATAAAATAGGTACCAATTAAGTTTTATATCGAAAAAATTGTACCTTGGGGTAACTTTAGGACAGCCACCATCTTGGGCCAAAGTTACCCCAACTCTGGGCCAAAATTGTCATGAAATAATAAAATCGAATTATTTTGTAAATAACAAAGGTAACAGCATTATTACACCAAAAATACTTGAAACAATTAAATATATGATATCGTTATACACTTACCTACAAGTAGCTCTTCAAGAATTAGCGTTCACAAGTAAAAGTTGAGAGACAACAAATTTTACCACTTTCTCAAAGTGAAGATGGAGCAGCACTAGAGTGAATATGATATATAGAAATAACCTCCACTTCATGAACAGTAAAGCCAGTGGTGCTACCTATCCAGTAAGGCATTGTCTGGGCCGATAACTCATCATTATGATTACAATACGGGACAACAAAACTTTTTCTAACTTTGGGCCAATGTTACCCTCAAAGGGCCAATCTTACCCCAGCTGACGGTACAGTGAAAGTGAATTTTTGCGTAAACACACTTAAAGCTGAGACTTTAAATTTTATTTAAAAATATTGCGAAGAAGTAAACTCTGTTTAGTTTTCAATGCAGACAACATGAAAAATTTTCAGTGCGCAGTGTTGCTTTAAAAACTTATTTAAAAGTTTTGTATAAACCAAGAAACTAAATAAGAAAGGACTTGTTACGCTTGCACTACATTGGTTTTTCCACATTAGAACTATTCAATAATCTGAATCGTAGGGTTTTACACTGCAAGAAATGCGCTATTGCTTTTACAGTATAATACTGGCAGCCTAGGTTCCAATTTTAAACTGTAAAATGCACAGTAAAAAACTGAAACTAGCAATTTTACAGTTTCTTACTGTAAAGTTAGCAGTTTGACAGTTTAGTGCCGTAAAATTTACCTGTATTATACTGTAAAAACAACAGTATAATACTGTCATCAGAGACTGTCATCAGACGTTCTAGTTGAAACTGCAAAATGCTAGGTAATAAACTGTAAAATTAGCCATTGTACAGTTTATTACTGTAAAAGTAGTAATTTTAGTTTAGTACTGTAAAATTAGAAATTTTAGTTTATTTCTGTAAAATTAGCAATTTTTACAGTTAATTACAATAAAATTAGCTGCATTACACTATGAAAACAACATTCATTTTTTACCGTGTAACTATTTAAGTAACCTACTGATGAAACAAATCTCATGGCTTCTAAAGTTTCGCGAGTAAGAAAATGTTATAGGGCAATTCTACCGTTACGGACGTAACAATCGAATTTTAAGCACACAAAATTACAATTTGGCTGGATAAAAAAAACTTAATACTTTGTATAATGTGGTGTTATTGATTCTGCTATAAATTCTGTTGCGGATTCATAGATTTAAAAAAATGACAAACATGTTTAAAGTTTGATTGTTACGTTCGTAACGGTAGAATTGCCCTATAAAAATAAAACGTTTGTTTTCCAGGTCCAAAATTAACTGCTAATCAAAATCCATTAAGTAAAAAAAGGGTATTCCCAAAACGATGAATTGATTAAGATTTAATTAACCAAAATCCTTTGTAGTTTTCAATAATACCAGCAACATCATTCTGAATTATTTATATTCCTCCAATGTTCTCCCTTGAGCTATTATTAGAAACAATTCTCCACGTTTAGAGCAATCTCGCTGAATTAATCAATGAAAATTTTTATCCCTCTGTCAACAAGCATTTATTGGAGGAGAATTCTCATAAAATAATCTATTGTTAGAAGCAGAAATGAATTTATCACTTGTTGCGCGGCCCTAGTCCTACACAATAAAATATCTTCTCGTTAGCATAGCAATAAATGCCCATTATAACTGGTCTTGTTTTAGCAGACAGCTGAAATTGCCTTATGTTCTTATGGAGATAGATGCAATAATAATTTTCGGATCTTTTATGTCAAAGCTTATTTCGTATGCTGAGAGCATTTCTGGAAAGATAAAAATTAGAAAAGATATGCCTTTATTGCTTCCTTCTAATTCGATGCATTGCATGATAGATGCAGAGCAATATTTTGTGAAAGATATATTGTTCATATATTTTTAATGTTCTTTTCATTTCATTTTATGATGATAACGCGTAATCATGGGCCATCCTGAAGAAAACCTACATGGTACTTCTTTAAATTCAATTGTTTTGATATTTCTAGCAGCGCAAACAAAAAGAACAGGCCTTTTACCAGTGCATTTATTATATAGATTTAGTAGCACCTCCCCCTCCCCACACATTTAGTACTTAATTTCATAAAAACAAAACTGACGCATCATTCGAAATGTAAATTTTAACATCATTAAAAGTTCTTTCAGAGTTTTATTTTCTTTTGAAGCAAAATGCGTTTCTTTTCACCTATTAGTATTTTTGTCAATAAATAATCTTTAAAATAGTTAAGATTTTTTTTAGCCCCAACCCCCCCTTCGCTCTGTTTTCCTTTCTTCTTTTCAATGCAATTCTATTTTTCTGATTTCTGTTTACACTATTTGAATAATTGCTTATGCTCAACAATGGGCATATATCAGAAGATATGTCCGTTACTAAGCAAAAAATAATATTAAAATACTGTTTATGGAGACCTTCAACATTTAGTTGCATTTTATAGAAGTAGATTTTATTTTCTTCACAAAATTCTAGCAATGAAACTGGAATATAACATTTTGAGTCTTTGTGGGGTATGAAATCAACATTTTTTGTGGGGCTAAGCAACAGTAGTAAGCAAAGTATATCAAGCATAAGTTAGCAAATTGATCGCAGACACGTGTTTTGGGGTTTCAAGAAACCGCTTTTTACGGTTGATTTTTTATCCTAAATCTTACATTACTTTTTATCGAGAAAAGAGATCCCCTCCCCTGAAAACGTGTCTGTAATCAATTTGCTAATTTATGCTTGATATACGCTGTTTGCTATTGTTACTTTGTAGGGTCTTCTGTGCAACGAATGAGGGCCGTGGTGGCCCGATCAGTAAGGCATCGGACTCGTGTCCGGAGGGACCCGGGTTCGATCCCAGCCGATCAAAGATCCACCGCCTTGAATAATGGTGGCTGGGAGGCGTTAAAAGTGTCGTGGTCACAAAGTCCTCCAAGTGAAACGATACCTCTGGGGGTGCTGGGCCTATGGTTTGCTCAACCCTAGGTTCTGGTTCAAAATTAAGAACAGAGCGCCCTTCAGGGCCCTATCCCGGTTAAACCACAAAGCTGTGGTAGGTACGGGGGACCCTGGAGGTGTGAAATAAAATGTGCAACGAATGATAAATGCATTAAAATGTTTCCTTAAAATTGTCCAATAAATAGTGAGCTTTAGTTTAGTTGAAAACAACAATGTTTAATTTCACGAAACAAGCCGTTAAATGCATACTCGTGTTTCGGCGCTGCAAGGAACGCCTTTTTCAATGCAAATAATTTGAGCTTAGGGCTTACCCAAAGCTTTTGTCGGGTGTCTTTTCATAAATACGCTCAAACTTTTTGCATTGGAAAAGGCATTTCTTGTTACTCCGAAACATGTGTATGCTGCAACCTGCCTACATACTTTATTGTTTTAATTTTACTTTTCTATTCAAAGGTATTTTTTTTATTTCTTACTAGCGAGTTTGATTATTTTCGCAAGCCAAACGAATACTTTTCTTTAAAATGCCAATAATGTTTTACTGTAAACCAATAATTTCTTTAAGACCCTGATGCTTAACAACAAACTATTTTTTCTAAGAAAAAAAAATGGCAAGACTTTAAGAGGAAGCTCAATGCGTATCTAATAATAGGGCAAAGATTAAGGAAGTGATGAACCACTTGACGGTAAATGGCTCCTGCTGATGAAAATTGATGACTGGGATGATAATTCTCCTGGGTTATCGTGAGGGAGAAAGATTCATTGATTCGTATATCCTGCCTACCTATATTATACCCTGGAGAGGGTGCTTGTGCTTGGTTAGGGAGGAAAGCCTATCAAATGCTTTTTAGCTGTTTAATATGGAGTTGAAGTAGAAATAAGTTTAAGGGGAAGGGGAAAGTTTGCTAAGGATGTTTACATTTGACAGCAAATTAGAGCATGAATTTAATTTATTCTCACATTAAAGTTTTAAATTGTTATTGTAAAAATATAGGTAAACTTTGGTTGATAAAAAAAACCTTACGAATACATTTTTTTAAAGCATTCTGTAAAAAGCAAAGTAGAATTTACTTGAAATGGACCGTGATTTCAGCTAAACTGCTAACTAGTTTTTTTCCCAAGTTTGTTTTTTGGTGCGCAGCATTTTTTAAGGCAAATGAACTCCCTAATTTTGAAATACACAAAAGAAAAGCAAAACGTTTTTTGTGATTTTGAAAATTATAGCCCCAATGCAATTTTCTTAGAATTCGCGCAAGGAATTTCATTAAATGAATCATTGAAAAAACTGGGGAACTTGAACGAAACCTGAATGTACGTTTTTAAATTGTAATTCATCATTTATCTCATGTTTTTCTGAAAACTATGTTTGCAAACTTTTTATTCCACGCTAACAGCTTTAGGAATAAAAGTATTTGAAACTTTGCAAAAATTTCAACTATTTGAATGTGAAATTAAATGCCAAAATTTGCAATGTATGGTTATTTTCTTAAATTTTGACTCATAATCAGGTTCTTTAAGGGGTATTAAAAATATTTAGCTATACAATTTATTTTTAACTATTCATTTATAATTTTTAAGTTAGGCGTACTCTCTGGTAACCAACAAATTCAACCAAAATTGTTTGAGTAACGGAAAAGAAAGTGAAGAAGGGGAACTGTTAAAAAAAAGTTTTTTTTAAAAGTTTTTCGCCAAAAAAAAAAGTTAAGTAAGTTTAATGATCATAAATTTCTGTTTGGTGAAAAAAATATGAAAGGAAAAATAATCTTCAAAATCATGTGTTTAAATACCTGTCCTGTCATCATACTTGTAGCAACGCATTTTCTCGTATTCAAGAAAAAAAAAAAAAACTGTGCTCTTATCAGTTGCATTTTTACATTAATTGCGCAAAGGATCATTTTCTTTCTTCATGTAAAATCATTTTTAAAAGATTCATTATTTTTAGATTGAGTTTTGTTTACGAGAAAAATCCTCTTGAAAAAGTTGCTTTATTTTGGGACGGGAGGTGGAAGAATGAGCTTTCGAGCATTTAACCCATTTATGCTCAGTAGCCTAAAAACGGAACGATTGTTAGTTACTGCATACAAAAACCTGTAATGGGTATATCATTTTACTAAAGCTGTTTTTCACAAGTTAAATAGTTCTTCTTCTTGAGAAAACTAGTTAGAGCCACTATTTGGATATCAGAGTTTACTTATTGACAGCTATTTTCACACAAATCAGTCAAGCAACGATCCAGCATGGGTAGCTACAGAAAGTAAGTTTTTTTTTTTACGAACTTATTTTTCATAAAATTAAAGTATTTTAAAATTATTTGCTTCCGCATCAGATTCGGCAAAACCACTTATCATTGGCATTTAAAAATTGATGAATTTTATTAAAAGTGTAACGACTACAGCTCTGAGGAGCATTCTATTCCTAAAGCTATTTGACGGCTGAAGTCATTATTCAGCAAAGATTAAAAATTTTGTGCTCTGTATGTGTCTCGAAGATATACTTATCTGGCATAGATTCAAGTTGTTATATTAAAAAAACTCATTATTTAAAGCGTTTGTCAAGTATCTCTAAATTTAGGGGGAAAACATTTATGTTAGTGTCTCACACTTTATCTAATACTGCTCACAGTGTCACATATAAAAATCGTCATCAGCCAAAATATGAGAAGGAAATTTTTTCAAATTTTTAGGGAGTCATGATTCAATTTATGACATTTTATTTGTGTTTCTGAGGATTAAATATGCATGTTTAACAATTGCAAGGATTAAAATCATTGAAAGGTATTTTTGAACCATTAAATTTTCTTTTTAATTTCATCTGTTTTATTGACGTAAAATGATAAACGAATTTGGCGAAAGTTTACACTTTGGAAAAAGAATTTTTAAGCTGTTAGAAATATTTTCATCAACATACTTTTAACAAAAAGCGACGAAACATTAAAAATATCATGTGTTTCAATTTAAAAGCGAAGATGTGTTTATTTAGTTATCGTGTTGTATTCTTTCACGCAGAAACAATTAGATGTAAAAAGTTAATTTAGAAAATATTTCTTAAGGGAAAACTATTTTTAATTGCCTTTTTGGGAATAGGAAAGTATACCAGTGACATGAGGATTTAATTTAAATTTCAAAAACACTTTAAGATTTCAAATATTCAAAAAAGCGTCATACGTCAGAGGTAATCTTCTGTAAAATTTTAAATGATGATGTATAAAAAATCTAATTTTGATACTATAACAGGGAAGAATGTTGTTCATAACATTAACAAAAATAATGAAATACAAAATTTTTTTTGGAAAAATTCTGGTTGAAATTTTTCAGCATTTACCTAGTATACTGCCACTCTTTATTAAAAATAGAAATTTTTGATTACCTGAAACTTATAGATAAAAACCATTGAATAGATGAGAGGCGGGGGGGGGGGATGATTTTAAATCCATATTATTAATTTTTTAAGCAGCGAAAACGTTTTCAAGAAACTTTCCTTTAAATATATAATTAAGTGATTTGTAATTTCTTAAACAACCCAAGCAGCTCTATAAGAAGAGAAAAATTAAAGTTCTTGGCTTACTTACTATGCATAGTTACTATATGAATTTTTTTAAAAGTATCACTTATGTTCAGGAAGATATAATCATGCTTTATAAAAATATCAAGTTCTCTCTGAAATGTTTGACTTATAATACGAAGAGTTCTTCAGGAGACTTAATTAAATGCTGAGAAAACTTGACAGTACACAAGAAAAATATCATGCTGGAATTTTAAATACAAATATTTAAAACTTGATAGAACATGAGCATTTAAAGCAATTAGCCATTTTCAAGTTTGTCACATAGTGACCAGAATAAAGCGAAACCAGAGCCTGCTATATCAGGAAATTTGATTTCAGATATTGTGAACAGAAAAGGCATGATTCTAAAGCATGACGATGTAAATTCCTTCTGCTCAAGCTGAGCTTACATGCAAAAAAGGATTTCGGATTGTCTCACTTACCCTCCCGACATTGCACCATCTGATTTCCTTTTATTCCAATTGCTATCTGATCAAACACATGCTATCCGAGCTGGTATTCGAAATACTATTTCGAGACCAAAACAAAAAAAAATACGTCCGATCTGCGATTGCCAATTTGTGCATTTGCCACGAACGGTTGTTGATAACGAGGTAATTAAATTATTGAAAGAAATTAAAATTTGTTCAATCTTTTAAGTTTGAATAAAATGAAGTTACTTTGCGATCCCCAAGTTTTTTGTTCTTAATCGTGTTAGTTGTAACTACCAGGAACAAAAGGTACCCTATATTCGGTGCTTTTACTCTATTGTAGGAACTAAATATTGATTTCAGTTTTACTGCAATCTACGAGGCATTTTTTTTTGTTCCAACAAAGTATATTAAAATTATATACTTTAGTTAAATACAAAGTAATAATTCATGACTGAACTGGAAAAAAAATCTTAACAAAAACATCGTCTCCTCCCACTATTTTTCCATTATATATTAGCAGTGGTTCGAATATATAAAAACAAATATCGGTTCTTTCATTTCTCACAATGTGATAGTCAATTTATGCAGTTTCCCATCAAGAGAAGAAAAGGAGTTTTGTCTGAAACATTTTCAGGCAGTTACATTTTTTAAGGTATAAAAGAGCTTACTGAAAGATGTTTAATCATCACTCAACTTTCTATAACTATTTTAAAAGTTGGCGCCTTTTATTTAAAGAAAGAAGAATCATTTTATGTGACTTTAATTTTTTTAAAAAGAAAATAATAAAAGTTACATAAATTGGTATGGAAAAAGTTTTTCGAATAGCTTATTTTCCTTCTTTAATATTTCAAATATTTGTTCAAAAGACTATATTGATGCGAATTCTTTCACCTATATCATGGTAAAGTGAATTACGTATAAAATTATAACCAATAATTTTACTGCTTGTATCTTTTCCAGCTTAGAGGCCAGAGCTGCCATTGCTCCAAATTTTTAAACACTCAAACAACCTTTTAAACTCGTTATTTGAAAAAAAAATATTTCACTAAAATGTATACTGTACTGTAGACATCGGCGAATAACAGAATATTTCTAGTGATTCATTTATTCAATATTAACATTCTTCAATTTCGGTACTTCACAGTAACATATATAATAAAACTATATTATTTCTTTCTCTTCAGAAATCTGAAATTGATATAAAGCAGATTTTTGTGGACTGGGGTATAAATGTCTAAAAATGTCACTCATGATTACATTATAAATCAGAACAAATAAATTTTTAAGAACTTAGTATAGATATATGACGTTTTAAGCATTTTTTTAAAATCTTAACTGCACCCTGCATATTCATATATTTTTGCAATTTTCGTTTTTTAGATAAAAAATAAGAACTTCAGATGACACTATGTCATCGGAAATTGTCACGTTTTCTGATGAAAGTGACGTAATAATCTTCGTTATGGTTTACCGTTTGTTTATAAAATGTGCTGAGATGTAAAAACTGTAAAATCACGTTTTAAAATCAAAACACCTTTCAATTTTTTCAAATACATAGGTTTTATGAAAATTTTAGTGGAAAAAACTTGACACATTATAAAAAGTGTAACACTTTTTATTATATCACATTAGATTAAGCACATAAAAAGGATACATGAAAAATTAAGATAGTTATGTTTCTAAGATTAAAATATTTCAGCTTAATTAAAATTTCTTCTAAAAAACTAAAAGCGAAAGTATTCCATAACTTAGGCATCTTAATTAAAAATATTCATTGAATTATTTGATATAAATTCATGTATACAAAGTACAAAAATGCTTGAAGCTATTCACAAACGCATCTAAAACATATAAAGTAAGACATCTATGCCTTTTTCTGTAAAAAATATTGATAATGATATAATGTGATGGAATTTATAGATTAATATTTTTCTAAGATTAAAACACTTTAGCTTCTGTTAAATATTAGAGGTGTAAAATACTTCTCAATTTAGACAGTTTCATTTCAACTAAAAATATCATTAAACAATTTGATTTTCCATCAGTTTTTACGAAGCACAAAAGAAATTTAAAGCTAAAGCTACTCACAAATATATCTTAACACTATTTAAAAAAAGATGCTCTTGGTTGTATGCTGTTGAAAAATTACTGATAATAATGCAACATGACGAAACAATTATCTTAAAATGAAGTAAGAAAAGACGTTTTTTCGAAAACAAAATTACCGCCCACATTATCTTCAGCAGCAAACATGAAACGTTAGTGCACATTTCTAAAAAAAAACTTATAGCATGTAAATTTGCACCTGGGTTATATCTCCCACACACTATAACAATACACAATGATGACGAAAATAATGAGCATGTTGATCTACTTCCCAGCGACTGGGATTTTTTTCCGCACAGATTCATTTTTAGAATCGAAGCTATTAGCTTTCATCATTTCCGATGCAACAATTGTTCGCATTTCTGGGGCTTCTGTACTCAGCGACAAAAGCTTAGGCCTCGGAATTCTTAATGGCTGCACATCTAACCAGGATTCCATCTTTATTGATTAAGATGAAGTAAAGAAATGATGGCAAGTTATAATGAAAAAAAGATTTTCCAAATAATTATCCAACGCCCGGAGAAAATTACTCTCAATGGAATGCAGAAAAAAAATTGCTGAAAGATTTTCTTTTCTAAGTGATTCCGTTCACCCGGAAAAAAATTCACCAGAGAAGCTATTACACTTTTAAGAGCTCTAGGAGAAAAGTTGCGTTTAAAATGCACTTAAGGGATTCCCGCGCTTTTGGAATACGGGCGAACAGTTTAGGATCTTGATGTCACCTCGGTCATAAGAAAGGCGCTGAAATCGTGTTTTCTCAGAGGAAAGTTCGTAGTCATCAAAATGTTTCTTTGTTTATGCAATCACTTTGGATCAAAAAAGTATCAATTCAGATAAAATATTCCAAACTTTCGATAATGTGTCGTTTAATCAGAAGCAAAATCCGTCGCTTTTCGGAAGATATTTACCAGTTCACTGAACAGTATATTTGGTGCCGAGATAAAGTTATTTGTAAGAGATACTTTTGTCAAAAACGAATGCCTTTTTTTTTTTTTTTGAAGATCGGTAGTAAATTAAAGAAGTTGAAAATGCTAGTCGACAACGAGTTAGTCCTTTTTTTTGTAGTCTTTGTTTGCTTTTTAGTGAAACACACACTTAGAAGGAATGCTGCAAGTTTAACTGAAGCACCACTTTTTGCACTTATTATAGAGATAATAAGTCTTAGATATTCCTTTTTCTGGCCAAGTATATTTTCAGTTAAGAAAAGTATCAGAACAGGTTGAACAAATGCTAAAGTCGTAGATCTTTCTGTATATGGTAAACGGAATCACAGTTTAAGATGCTTGAAGCAGATGGACAACTTTTTGTCTTTGTAGATAGATGTTATGGTAAAGATGAATTGCGAGTGAAGAAGGTATTTAAACTTCAACTGGTAAGAGTTCAAACACGTAACTACTCCAAGCAGTACCACGTGCGATACAAATAAGTTCAAAATCAGAAGATCTGAAGAACTGTCATCGAGGAAGCTGGCTGTCTTATAACCGACGAGGAAAGGAAATCCTTGACGAATCTTAGAATCTGTTGAGATGAGCCATCAACTGGACCACAAGAGCTTCAAACATCGTTCTATTATCCCATCAAAGGTCCTCAGCACACGTTCCTCCTCCCTACTCGATTGAAACCTGAATGGAAAATGATTCAAACCGGCTCTTGACACAAATCAACGCCGCGAAGCATTGAAAGCGCTGAACTTGTTCGTTTCTGGATTTTCTCTCTCCCCACCTCCACCCCCTTCCTTTTCGAGTCAGCACACGGTCGACCTACTTGTTCGTTCTTAAATGCCGGGCTGCCAAACGATTATTCAGACTGTGTGCAACGCATCGCTGATGACTCGTTCTGGGTCGGGAAATACTAAGGCCCCTACAAAAGGCGAACTGACTCATCCGACATTTTGGTTCCAAAAGGGCAAGTGTCGAACCACTGGTATCTGTACTCAAGTCGCGAAGTCGCGTTGAAGAAAAATGGTAGTAAAGTTTGAGATGTAGCTGCCTGATGAATATTTGACTATTTTCGTCTGTATGACAAAAACATTTTGTAAACTCAGGTTTAAATCAAGTACACCATTGGAAATGGACTTAATTACAGGAAACATTTCTCAATTAACACTTTTTAAATTTGAGGAATAAGTTATCTTTCTAGATTTACCTAATGTGGCGCTTAATCCAGCTGATCATAAGTTATTTCACGCCAGAGCAACCACGGTTAATATTAACGTGTTTCCTAATACTCCAACAAGCCTGGATTCAAAGCTGTCTTGGAACCAAAATGTCGGATATGTCAGCCTGTTCTCTAAAGGAGCTCTAGGAAATACGAGTGGACTTGCGAGAAGAATTAGAGATTACAAAGAAAGTTGCCGGTTGAAATCGAAAGAGGAAAACGTTCTAGTGAAGTTCACGTTTGGTTATCTGTGAGATCATCTCGGATTTCGTGTGGGATCGGACTTAATTAAGCGTAGGTCAGTTTCGCGTGGGATGGTTTCTGGTAAAAATAGTGGCGAAAAGAGATTTTTTTTTGCGAGGGAAAACCAAAGTGTAAATGGAGAATGCTCAGTTTCGTCTGAACTAGGAAAAGAGAGCAACAACGCCCAAAGCAATTATGGAATTGATTCAACAAATATTGATTCGGTGTTTCTCCTTTTTTTCTTTCAAAAACTAACCACAACTTTATTTGGAGCATTGAATGATATAACGATAAAAGGAGCTCAAATTTACATCAGGTTATTTTCTTTCGACAAAAAAGCATAAACCGTCACTTTACTTGATAAATGTCATTGTTTCTGTGGTTCGAGAACATTTTTTGTTTTTGTTTTTTGGACTTCAATAAAGTAGTCAGTTTAAAGAGTGGAAAATTTCAACTAAGATGCAGAAGGGAGAAGTTTTTCGTTATTCATATCGATATCTGCACGTGATTGCCGATTAGTATTAGCACACTCTTTCCATACCAAATGAGACTTCAATTTCATATTCAATATTATTGCTCTATATTTTCTGTTTTTCGCTATTAGTGATTCTTACGAAGAAATTATTTATTCATTTTAATAGTTTTATGATACCATAGTGTATGAGATATTTTCTTCTCAATGATGTTGCAGTTCTTGATTGTGAACATGAATTTTTTTATATTTAACATGTTTATCAGTTTATTACATTTTTTCTTGACTTTTAGTAGTTGTGAAACAGCTCTCTTTATGCATTTGTTTATAATGTCTTTTTTAAGCGTACATAAAATTACAATATAATGTCAAAATGTTTTACGCTGATCTTCTTTGTGGAAATGAAGTACCTTTTAAATCTATGTTTAAAAATTGATTTCATTTTTCTTAGGTTTGAAACAAATATTTATTTTTTGAAATTTTGTTTACTCTGCTGAATTATTTGATCTCTTAAAATTTGCTGGGTGTCTGATCTCATGCGATAGTTGGACAAGTTGAGTTTTTTCGATAAAACATCTTTCTACCTCTTCTTGATCTTTTCCTTAAGTTTAGTCGCCTTGTAAATGTGAAAGTTTTTCCTATTACTTGCCGATTAGTTTAAAGCATTATACTCTAAGTCCCCAAGTTTTTTCTTTTTTCATCTATATTTTTTTCTTCAAAATGTTTGTGGAGAATAGACATCTTTGGCCATTAGCATAACAATCATCAATAGGATATTACATAATCATTTTTCCGAATAAAAATGTATTCGAGTTGAATTCCGCTGAATCTTGACAAATCGTAAAAGAAGGCTTATGTCGATTAATGCAAGGAAATGCTAAACAAATACGTTTAAAGTGCATCGAAGGCAATGTATGACATCTGTACAGGTGACGAATTATCTATATATGTAATATGTATGTTAGAGCGAAAAGAAAATAACAATTGACTGTATTTTTTCTTTCAAGATGGAAAAATTTGACAAAAGTTATTCGTGTGCGAAGCACACCGAAGCAAATGGCTGCTGTTTCTTGATAATAACGGTAACGTGGCAACACTGTCGTTATATTAATACTGGACTCTCTATTTTGAACTTTACCTGATCACTTGTTTGCAAGATATCATAGAAAGAAAAAAGCATAAGATGAGGCGAATTTTTCTTTATCACGGCAATACGAGTTTCCGTGTATCGCCTCTAACAGAGGAGTTTTTGACCAGTCAAAACGTCGAGTTGATAGGTTAAACCTCATACAGCATTGACTAGTCACTCAAAAAATTTTTTGATTCACGAACATTTAAAATGAATCACGTGATCAACTATTTTCGACACCAATAGATGTGATTGATGATTTTAAAATGCAAGTTTTTGAGTACTTGAAACTGGGTGGAAAAAATTGCCTCAAAAATTGGTCAACACTCATCAATAAATAATGTACTCAAGGGTAACTCAAGGGTATCGGTCTTCTTGCAGAATAGGTTTTAAATCAAGACTAGAGATGTAAAATTTCCGGAAATTTTGAAGCGATGGAAAAAACCGCTTTTTTTCCTGTTTTTTTCCGGAAAAATTGGAAAAAAATAAAAAATTGACTTTTTTACAATTAAAAAAAGCGTCTTTTAATAGTGTTGTTTTTCTTGGACTATTTAAAAGGTTAATCATTAAAAACATATGCAATCAACACATATTATTTTTCCTGATGACAGAAATACGAATAATTAGGTAGGTTTTAATAGGAAAAAAATAGCCTTTCTGTTTGATGACTTAAAGTTTTCTTGGTCAAACCCCACAAGTGAATCATATCGTCATTTCACTGCTAATATTGGATAAAGTGTGTCTAACCCTTACAATTAAATTTTCTATTTTAGACTGCCTTTTAACTTAAAATAATAAGTATAGATACCGTGAAGTCGGGTTACTTGGACCCACAAGGAGGTTACTTGAGCCTACAGTAAAATGATAAAATCTGGGTTTGGTACTAGCATTAGAGACTGCAGAGTGCTTCTACCTAGAGGAGAAACGAGGAACTACGTGCAAGTCTTCAACTAATAAGTACCAAACCTAGATTTTATCATTTTACTGTAATGGGATCAAGTAACCCCTTAGGGTCCAAGTAACCCGACTTTACGGTACTTTACAACATCAACAATAGTCTCGACTACTTTTGTATTCCATGCTGATGAGAGCATAATAAGCTCGAAACAGCTGTCCATGGATCGAAATAGCCGAGTTGGCGGTGTACTGCATTAACAATAGTGTTAGAAGGAAAAATCAGAATGATTTTTCCCCCTTGCAATATAACCTCACTATCTAAAAATGAAAACTATTGAGTTCTGGTTTTTCCCCACCCAATCTAAATCCAAATAAAAATTAAATGACTTTTTTTTTAACCTTTCTAATAGAAAATTATAAACTCCGAGATCAGTTGACTACAGATAATGTGGAAAAACTGGTAGCCATTCGCTGTAATTTGAGTCTATTTGACGAAGAGTCCAGGATTCAGAGTGAATATTCCTCTCCTGGCAACGTGGAATCAATTTATTCAGATTCTGAAATGGAGCAGGATTAATTACAACAAAAGAGGTTTAATTGCAAGTTGACCTGAAATTTACTTTAATTATAAAGTAAATTTAACTTTGCGCATAACTTTAGCAACTAAAAGCAATATTTTTACACATTTATTTTTATTATTAATCCAAAAATGATACTGTGCCTTTTGATGAAAAAATATGAAAATGAAATTTCAAATTTAACTGAAAGTTAACTTTAAACAAAAAGAGTATGTTTAAAAATACTTTTAAATTGTGTTAAATTTACTGATTATGTAAATTTATAATATTAAAAAATATGTACTATTTTCAAAACTTTTTAGTAAAGTTTCTAGCTCAGTGTTTTTAAAAGGTAATTATAGTATAATAGATTCAAAGTAATAAGAACTAGCAAGAATTGTATTTAAGATCTGCTTGCGACAAAATTGCCATAATCCTTTTTTGTTTTCTAAACAAACGCGCGGTTGAAGGGTAAAACTCTTTAAATATTTATAATGGTTCTACTCAAGCAATAAATTTTCCCTGAGGGTGCATTTGACCCTTGAGAGCAAAGGTAAGTGTTGGTTGAAATTTTGAAAAGTTGAAACGAATTTTAAACTGGTAATATGAGTATATAGATATGCATATGCATTCAACAAGTGTGATCAAATATTTTTTGGATTAAAATTTGAACCTTAAGTTAAAGTTTTATTTTTTAACAACGTTCATATATTAAAATTTCTCAGCTCTAACAGTTTTCTTTGATCTATAGGCAAATTGTAATATCGTCCAACTTACATTACCAAAGCAAGAGATTATTATGGTAAGAGAGAGGGGTAGAGGTGAAGAAGAAAATAGCGTAAGAATGATAAATTTCTAAATTTATCATTTTATGCTGAAAATTTTAATTTCATTTTACTGAAAACTTGAAAAATTCAATTTTTCCGGAGTGGAAATAAACCTCTTCGGCAAAAAAACGGAAAAAACCGTTTTTTCCCCCGAAAGTTTCCGGTTTTTTTCCAACCATTTTCATCTCTAATCAAGACCAAATTAGGTCATAAATATTTGATTTTTCATTACTATTCCAGGATTATAAATATCAACATATGTATTTAAATAACAAAAATATAACAAACAATTCTTGCTTTCAAGTAAAAAATACTAGTTTTATTTGCAAGAAATCCATTTTTTATTTCCCCAGATTTTGCAATCGACATGAACAATGTTGTTTTTCATTATGCTCCATTTTGAGCATTCATTCAGAAAACAATATTGTTTTCAATGAAAGATTCTTTTGTGACATTGTAAAAGAAAGAATTGTTTTGTTTATTTTTATTCTTTTTTTTGCCCGCTCTTTTGATAAAAAAAATATTTACAAAAGCTATCACGCATTCTAACAATGAATTTAAAAACGAAACTTTGTCATTCTTTCCACACTTCAGAGTCAAAACAAGGAAGTGAATGCGTTTATTTGTTTGTAGAAGTCTTTCAGAAGCAGATTTCATTTCTTCAAAGACGTTTTTGTATTTGTATTCATTGCTTTATAGCAAAATCTCGACCATTAATTATCTGAGTGCTTTGTGTGAATTCCATAATAAGTTAAAGCGAAAGAAAAAACGAAAATCAAATTTTCGAATTCTCTTTTTCAATGCGTTGCTCAGAAGGAAATGTACTTTTACATCTGCCAAACCCATCATTTCAATTTTTCCAGGGGGCTGGGGAATGTAATAGGTACAACGGAACTACAAAAATCATGCCCCCATACACGTTAACGCATTGATTTCCGCAACACCAAAAAGGGAGCAATTGCCCCCTCATAACTCTTTTAAATGATAGGCACGGCCTTCCAAATCTAAAAAAAATGAATGCCTGCCGGTTTGTCTGTAGCTTCTTTAAATTTTTTGACGAAATAGATTCGAATAAAACTTTTATTTGAGTTCAGAAGAGCTTCAACAAAATAATGTTATGATGCATTGAAGATGGCATTTGGGAGGATAATATGTTTTTCGCTAACTTGAGTAAATTTTGTGTTAAACTTATTGAAGCCTATTGTGAATTAAAAATGCTTGAATAAAAATAAACAAATTTATGAATATTAGCAGCATTTATCCTTGTTTGAAAACAGTACTTGTATGTGAACAAATATTTTATTAAATTTCGTTGCACGTGAAAAATAAATCTGAACAAGGCGACGGGGCACGTTTACGCATTAAGAGCGGGGCATGTTTACTCAAGTTCTTATTGCGTATACGGGCCCTTAAAGCTTTTTTGCAACGTACTGTATCAAACCGTTTTGGTATTTTCAGACTATTTAGTTTTGTAAATCATCATTTAAATCTTTATTGAGTAAGAGATTCGTTTTTAGTAGCTTACAATCATAGTTATGTCTTCATGCCTTCTCAGCTTTACTTTTATAGACTATTCTGCTCATAATAATGTTCTTCATTTTATAGATGGTAAGACATTATGCTAAAAAAAAAATTAACAGAACTAAGTGAAATGTCAAAATAATGAAAAATGCTGTTCTGAAAGTAAGACTAGGTTAAAACACTATTCTGTATCGAAGATCTTGCGAAGCGACTGTAACTATATGTATCTTGCGATTCTTCCACTATGTGTACATTTTTTGGGACATAGGGTTCATAGGAATGAGTCCAATACTCTGGTTTACGAATAATGAAATAAATAGTAAGAATAAACAAAGTAAGTAGAAAAATAAGTAGAAATATTAAAACAAACCACTGCAAAAAAAAATCGGTTTTTATGATATTTAAAATATTTTAGGGGGAAACCCCCATGATTCTATGTTCAAATGAAATTTCTATGTTCAAGTTATGAATAAAACAGTTCATTTTTATTCATTATTCATTTCTCTCACCCCTTGGTACCACTAATAACGTGCGTAAACTTGCATCGCTTGATGCAGCCCTGTATACGGGGTAGGTTTACGAAACAGACTTTGACCTAAAAATTATTTTTTTGCCGCTTAAATATTCAAACAAAAAAAACTGAATGCACAAACTTAAACTTTATTAACTGCTTTATAAGATCATAACGTCAAAAACTTCCTGAAATGAAACATAAAAAT
Source organism: Uloborus plumipes (assembly GCA_038373865.1). NCBI lineage: Eukaryota > Metazoa > Arthropoda > Arachnida > Araneae > Uloboridae > Uloborus > Uloborus plumipes. Next base: position 50,710 of record JAXGGA010006153.1, read on the forward strand.
TAGAAAATTCACTATAAAAAACAGCGTAAAAGTGCCCCGGTCTACCCTATCAGTGCCGAAAGTTATATACTCTAGCAGTAAAAATTTCAAGGAATGGAAGAGAATCAATTGTTGTTTTTAGTCTAAGAAATAGGGAAAAGATGCAAGTGAAAATCAAAAGAATTTCGTCACAGATTTGAGAGTGACAAAAGCAATAAGTTTATTGATTGAACACTCTGATTTTGTAAACTTAAAGTTCTTTAAATTCCACAGGATGGAAAACACTTCTTTAAATGGTCTTGTTTATTAAGACGTAAATATTTTGTTACTCCTCTTATTTTTATACTAGAATGCAACTTAACTTGACATTGAACATCACTACGGGCGGAGTCAATAAGAGCTCACAAGCAGTCAGCGATCTCCTCTAATTCACCAAGTGGACTGTGACGTTTTATCTAGCTCGCTTTTCATAGGCTAACGTCACGCTGACGTCACGATGTTGTTGTCAAGAAAGGTTGCAGTGTAGAATAGTATTATTACTTGCTCGCTTTGTTTGCAAACAGTTAAAAATGTCATGTTTTGTCTGTTTTTGTAGCTACATTTTCCCTCGGGTAAAGATATTTTGCATTTTTATACAAAAAAAATCTTTAACTTTATTTATACTTTTTGTTGCAATAATAATTTTTGAATTTTATATTGAGCGGAAATAATGCTGTAGTTGAATCTATTATATTTTTTTTCTTAGGTTTACGCTCAATAAGTCCATAATCAAAACATGACTTACTTTTCAAACTTCTAAGCGCAATAATAGTTAAAAATTGATAAAATTAAATTCGATATTGTTCTCAAAATAGTTTTTTTTTTCTGAGGGTAAGAAATAACAATAAAGAATAAAGAAATAAAAATAAAATATTTAAATGAAAAGTATTACTTCAGCTAAAATTCAGTGTAACTTTTAGTAATATTTCTAAATACTTAAAGTCATCATTTTCCATTTCAGTTTCTTAATAAACGTGGACATTTCGTGCACTATGCCCCAGGTTGATGCCAATAATTGAACAAAATATTGATTACCTTCACGATATCAAGAAAAGAAGTAAGCTAGCAAATAAAAAGGTTATTTCAAGATACATTAGAGCTTGCAACAAATAACTTCTAATAACTCATTTTCAGTTTCTAAAACCTTTTTAATAGAAATATATGAAGTTGAAGCTCCACTAAGAATTGCGTATCTCTTTGAAACAGCTTATTTTGGATGGCCATTGAATAATAGAGTATTATATATCTAGTTATTGTTATTAACGGTTAGCGTTGTTGTCATTAAAACTTTCCAACTAAGTTTTAAGTTCTTAAAATTATTCAAATTATTCATTGATTATCCTGAAGTCGAACTATTTTTCAATTCGTCTTGAAGACAAAGCAACTTGCTATTTGTTTACAATAATTGGTAGAATGAGGAATTTTATTTGAATGGAAATGTTTTAAGAAATGAAGATCATTGATTGAGGGCTTGTTACCCGTTTAAACACTTTTATTAAGTTTTTCGCTTAATAAGCTTGTTGCGATTATTTCAAAGGCAGTCAGTCTTCACTGGGAAAAAATATTCAGATCAAACTGGAAGTTATTAAATCTTCTCAATAGTTAAAAAGTAGGGGAATGTAGGGCAAAGTGAAATAGCGGGGAAAAGTGAAATGGTAAAATATTTTCAGTTTGCAGCGCCACCTATCAAGCAATATTTTAACTAGGTTCCTAGATATATTGTGGATTCCCGTCAAAAAATAAATTGCTCCAAACATTAACGAAAGAAATTGTGAAAGTGATTTTCAAAATTTAATACCTTTATTGTAATATTCGTAGTTTTGCAAAAATATTTCTTGTTGTTATAAAATGATAACATTTCGTATTTATGATTTTAACTACTAATTGAGAGCTACTGATGTCCAGTGCAATCTTTATTTTGTTAAAATTAAGCATGTTTTGATTTTAAATGTTCAATGTAATGAATCCAGTGCCCGCGGAGGCAAGGTGAAATAGTTAATTTCTTTTGCTTGTCATTCATTTACTAAATCACGAACGCATTTCTTCATTTATTAATTTAATCACATTCTTTTACTTATAAATTTACCTATTTATTCATTTGTTCACTTATTTTATTATTCATTCTCTATTTTATTCACTCATTTCGTTTTCTCAGACATTAATTAATTCATACATTTGTTTATTCATTTATTCGTTTATTTTTTCATTAACAATTCATTTATTTGTTCATTTACGTATTCATTTGATGAAAGTTACTGTAACTCATCGAATAAAAAATGTGTCATTACAAAAATAATGTATTTTTCACCTTGCCCTACGGTTTTTTGAGGTGAGCATTTCCACCTTTTTTTAAAGGGGCAAAATGACTAGCAATTATGAAAAATAACATTCCAACGATAGTTGTAAAATAAATTATTCCTTCTTCATTTACACTGATTTTCAGAACAAATTTCCGATTTGTTCAATTTGAAACAGGTCTGTTAACGTAACTATTTCACTTTGCCCCACATTTCCCTACTGTATTCAGCAGTGGCGAACTGCGAAATTATTTTGGGGGTCCAAAGGGAATCCAAAGATAGTATCATTTAAGAATAAGAAAATTACGTTTGGAACATAAGTTCTGACTTATCAACATCGGTGAAATATTCGCTTTCAACTTTATAAAATCATTCAATAGCTCAAAAAACAATCACAACATTAAAAAAATTAATTAAAAAAATAAGGCTATATTGATGTGAAAAAATTCGTGGTTATTAGTTTTTGCGAAGCTATATATATTCTTTTTTCTTGCTTAAAAAATTAAGATAGGTTGCTGCTTATAGACACATGTTCGTACATAGCGATCTTAGAGCAATATGTGATGTTGCTGACAAGTTGAATTAAGTTTTAAAAAAGTGTAAAAATACCCTTTAAAAAAGGATAACACGAGTTTTCTCAGCTAAAATATATAATTAAATCTCAAAAGCAAGTAGTTTTTTAAAACCTGCTAAAAAGTTATTCAATCATAATGCATAAGAATGTTAAAAACAATAATTTCTTTCTTCATATAGTTATGAGAGACACAAAGGCTTTGTGTTTCAAAGGAGCAAGAAGAATAGATGTTTAAAGGTAAGTACAATATTTTTTTACTATTAAAACTAAAAACTATTATAATTAGTTATAAAAATGCTAATTAAAATAAGTACTTTCTTTTCTACATAAAGAAAAGAAATTATAAACATTTCCATAAAGGTGATGATTTCGTAACACATAGGAGCTAAAATTGACTTCTAATGTTTCTGTCAATTTTAATTACTTTTTTCAAGACAAAATAATGCAAGAATAAACCCACGCAGGAGTTTAGTGTCTTTATGAAATAATGAACTAAAAGAAGCTTGTAAACTTTATAAATAGGACAATGAGAAATAATGCATCATAGTAATTCAAGCACATCATATTTCTTTTTTCACTTTTGAAGATTTTCTGAAGTGCTTCAGTGACAAAAAATGCGCAAGGATTATTTTCAAGCATGAAAAGTCATTAAGGAAATAAAAATGATTTTAACTGACGTCATCAAACCAAAAAATGTTTTGGAAAACATTAAGTGTATTTAGCTGAAAGTTATCGTTTTCAGAAACCGTTCATCAAAGACTTAGAATGTAGAAAAGTAAAACAGAATAGCATTACTCAAATGTTTGATTTATAATTTTCAATCAACATTTTTTACCCTTCCCCTTTTACCCTTTTTCCATATATTTTTGTTATTTTAAGTGAAAATACAGTGATTATTATTCGAAAGATTATAGTTAGCATTAAAAAAAATGCTGGTTATAAAGTACAGAATCCCACACCGGTGCCCATTTCTACGTTATATGTAAAATTCTCTTTGGAAACCGATCTCTTTTTGTGAGACACTTGTACTAACGTCAAAGGGCTTTACTAGAACATAAAGTTACATGTAGCTTTGGTAGTTTTAGGTTGTTGAAATCACTGAAATCATTCGATAAAAAAAGCAGTGGCATTCCGAGAGTGTCGATAGAAGTGAAAATTTGAACAAATAGTTGTGTTTTTTTTAACCGCAAGCGGTTTTATTCCATCTCCAAATATGCCATTTCTGGTGACACATACAGCTAATTCTCTTTCATAACTTAGAGTAAGTGCTCTAGTAGTCGGCCATTTAACAGATCTTTTGTTAATCTTAGTTAACCTAGAACTTCCAGCTACCAATGCAGCAACAAAAACATCGCAAAAAATTTTATAATGTACCTTTGTGATACTGATTCACCAACTTGTTTCAGAAATTAAAAAAAAATTATATATATATATATATATATATATATATATATATATATATATTAAAATCCAAGCTGTTATCAATATTAGTAAATACTCCAGTAGTCAGCCACAGTAATCCAGTGCTCGGCCACGTTGAACCCAGTAGTCGGCCACTTCGCTGTCGCCAATCTTATGGGCTATGAGTGAATGAATTTAAACAAAATTTAACGCAAAATATATAGAAAACGTTTTTGGAATTCTCAGCATTTGGTGAAATAAATCAGTCCACTGAATAAAAAAACCTTTTTCACTTGATCATTACTTTTTAACCACGAAAAGTGAGGAATAAGGCAGCTTTACTTTTTGAGGTGAGGGGGCAGTCGCTCACCTTGTCCCCCTGTACGAGCCGCCTATGACCAAAATAACCATACATGCCTTGTAAACGGCTTAATTGATGTGGCAACGCAATGTGGTGTTTGATGTGTGTAAAATATTTTGAGGTGTAAAGAAAAGTAGCACTCATTGTCAGAAATGCATCGCTCATGTTCGATGATCTTTCAAACGTTGAGACAAATTTTGTCATTCGTGGCATTTGTTTTTTTTTGGTTGGGTTAGACCTCACGCTCAATTTGTCAAAAGTTTCATTAGTTAAGGTTGACTATTTCGCACACTGTAAAAAAATAGATGTTTTTTTTACAGTATAATACAGCTAATTTTAAAGTAACAAACTGTAAAAATTTGTAATTTTACAGCAATAACCTGTAGAACTGCTAATGTTATACAAATAAATTGTAAAATTGCTAAGTTTACAGTTTATTCCTGCGCATTTTACAGTTTTAAAATGAAACCTCTGATACAAGTATTATGCTGTTGTTTTACGGTAAAATACAGCTAATTTTGTGGTAATAAATTAAAATTGTGGTAATAAACTATATAATTGCTGCTTTACAGTAATCAACTGTAAAGTTACTGATTTTACTGTTTAGTACTGTGCATTTTACAGTTTTAAACTGGAACCTCTGCTGCCAGCATTAGATTGTAAAAACAACACTTAAATTTTTGTAGTGCAAAAAATTTTATCGGATTATTTTACATTATGCTTTTTCGACAACTGCGACGAAAATTTTGCGAGATTTGAAGATGCATTTCACAGAATGCTATTAGAAAACGACTGAAAAAGCAGCAGGCCCAGAGAGTACCGCCTACTTTTGCTAATCCGGACTTTAACAATCAGTCAATATTTAGCCCCAAATGCAGCTGCTTCTCAATAAGGTAAAACAATAACATAAGTAAACAGAAGTTTTCATTTACAAAGCCTTTATGGTTCATAAGTCAAACAAAGAAATAATTCACAATTGTTTCAAAAAACCAAACAATGATCCATGCGTTAAACAAACAACAGAATCAACAGTTATTCCAAGATGAGAACTAACATGAATGCTTTTATAATTCAGCTCTGAAAACCGTTAACCGGACATTGAATTCAATCATGTCGGTGGCTTATTTTCAAAGACGAATTGAAAAAAAAAATTAAAGCGCTCGCTGTAATGAGAAAACTCGGCTTTAGCGGATGAAAATTATTATTTCTCGTCCACGTCTAATCTTCAGGAAGTGCATTGAACAAACGTTTTCTTTTCTTTTTAATTAATTCAATCTCTTCTTTATGATGAAGGTATAACTGCAGATAGTTCAACTAGTGTTTGCTTTTGTTTTCCGTTCTCACACGAACTAGAAATCGTGCCGCAACGCGGAAACCATTTGATGGAGTAATTTAAAACATATCTACGGAAAAGAATGGTTAGTAGCTTTACGTATTTGTAATTAACAGGATAATTTTGATGCGAATTATGAAAGGGTAATTTAAAATTGCAGTAGTGAGAAAGGAAAATTGAAAGTTTTCCTATTTTTGTTATATATTCTTATTAATTGCTAGTTTTCATTTGATTGATTCCAACTAGAGCAGCAATTAATCAAAAAAGTAATTGAAGGGGCAAGTGGATAAAGGTCATACGTGACAATTTTTTAAGTTTCTCGAAAAAACTTAAAAAAAAAATGTTGTGTTAGTTTTTAAAAGGAATTTTTCTCAACGGGTAAAACGGGGTCATATTCTTAGTTACCAACCATTTCTGTGACTAAGGGGACATAATACTGTTGGACTTATCAAACCTTCATTCATGGTAAAAAGTAAGTTTCAAAAATTGTCAAATATCACCTTTAATCATTTGCCTTTCAATTACTATTGTAAAAAACCATTTCAATTTAAACCTTTTCTCCATGTAATTTTGTGAAAGTTTGGAAAAAGAGAAAATGTAAAGAGCTTAAATTTGCTACAGTAAAAATTAATTTATACCGTTTTCTTTTTTGTCCATCAAAACAGAACAGCTGGCAAATTTCAGCAAGGTACATAAAACTGCGGCGGTGTAAATCCAAAATGAGAGATGTAATACAACGCTTTAAATTCGAATTATATTAGGCAAATCAGCAGCAGCCGCCACATTTAAGGATATTGAGTATATTGAAAATTAATAAGATTATGAAACATGCACACACTCACACACACACACACACACACTTTAATTTTCAATATTAAATTAGTTATGTGCAGAAGTTAATTCTCTCTTTTGCATAAAAATAAAAAAGAAATTTAATCTTAAAGAAAATCATTTCAATGCGTGTGATGTTCCCTTATACGTGTGGGGAAGGTACTACCAATGTGTTAGTTAAAGTAATTTGAAAAAAAAAATATTATTTTAAGTTTTCATTCATTTAAACAATTAATCAGTAGTTTTAATTATGATTTTTTATTTTTATTTGCTTTGGTTATACTTTTTATTATCATTAATGGCACTTAAGTTTCATGAAATATAATAGTATTTGTGAATTGTATTCAATATATATTGCAAATCGCACGATGATATAGTGGTATTAAAAAAAAGCAAATTTTAAAGTTCATTTCGATTATTTTTGAGCCATGTGATGTCTTCCTAAAAGTATAGGGTGAATTTGCCCCACTTGCTGATTTTCTTTTTTTACACAATATTGTAGCCGCTTTTGCCATCACCTCCTATTTGGAAACCTTCTCACGTGACTGCAAGAGGCTGAGTCAAAGAAACTTTTGCAATGAAATTCGCAATACAGTCAAACCTGTATATATCTCAAATTTCACGGGATAGAAGAAAAATTCGAGATACGGTGGTTTCGAGATACAGAGATTGGGAAAAAATTTACAAAATAAGCTATTGGAACAAAGTACTTAATAGCTCGTTTTGCATTGATATTGTTGAATATTTTACTGTACGACATGCTGTGAGTTCACGTTTTACTAATGGTGATGACTGTATCGGTAGCAAGTTAATGCATGCCTTTAAGTACGAACACAGTCTTTGAATGATTGTGCAGAAGATGATTTTTATCTCCAAGTTATACCATTGATAAAGGTGGCTGGAGATGAAATTCAAAAATGAGAGTCGTCGAAATTCGAGATATAGAGGTTTTCGGGAAAAATCATTCGGGATAAACATGAGAAAAAAGATTAGATGTATGTTGTAAAAGCAGGGAAATTGAAAATTTTCGACAGAGAGGTTTTCGAGATAAGCAAGTTCAAGATAAACAGGTTCGACTGTATTTCTTTTCTGAATTATCGAAGCTATAATACCAGCTTCATCGTCAAATGGTGATTCGTTTTTTTTTTCTCTTTTCCAAACCGTATTTCGAACTTATCTCCAATCAATTATTAGAAAAATAAAAGGCTTTTCTCATCTTGTTCCATCACGAACGTTTAGGAAACATTATTGGGATCTTTTCGTTGACTGTTCATTTAAGAGACACGCAAGGATAAAATATCGAAAACAGACCTGAGGTCAGCGAAAGATTTCTTTATTTTTACCATCAAGAATAAATAATAGAAAATAATAAAAATATAGTGAATTAACTAAAGATTATGCTGGCTCTATACCTTTGGTTCCCAACCTGTGGGTCGCGACCCCAAATGATGTCGCGAAGCATTTCTTATGGAGTCGCTACGTTATTGCTGGACTTAATTTTTTTTCATTACAAGTTAAAAAACTCTAATACGTATTTCTGATACACGAGTATATGTCTATCTTGATCTGGCGTCATCAAACATGGTCTATAATTGTCTTCTTAAGAGCTAATTTTGAAAATATTGCGGATAAGAGTCCCGAAGCAATTGCTGCCCCTTAACTTCATCAAAAGTAGCCAACTATTAGAATTTTAGGAAAGAAAATCTAGGGCCCTCCACATAATAAAAGATCATCTAAAATTGCGTTTTGAAAGCTTACATTTTAAGTCCAGGGGAGACTCTCTGAACAATACCCTCCGTCATCTACAATAATTTACTATTTTGTATTTCAAGGCTTAAATTTTGAAAATTTTCCGCTGGAGAGCCCTTTCCTCAGTTCTTAAAACTCGTCTAAAATGTTATTTTTGAACATCAATTTCGAAACTTTTGGGAAAAAGTCTCCAAGAAAAATTTTGGGTTAGTCTGCAAGAAAAAGTTACATGCAAATACTTTTCAAATATGTACTTTAGATACTTTTCTGACAAATTCATCAATTGTGATGGTCGTCAACTTGCCAAAAATATCAGTAACATTCTTGAAATTGTTGCTGGCAATACCTATTGAGTGATTGACCCCATGACTGTATTTTCGACCAGCGGCCACTAGTTCAATGCACTCATAACAGCAATTTTTATGCAATTGCCCCTTGTAAATCAAACAGAAATGAAGGGTGGGCCCGTGTTTTTCTTGCCCAGTCGCGACAGAACAATGGCGAATCACCACCTCACAGAAAAAGACCAGCTAGGTCAACGATGCTTCGTACTCTCTTCGTATCCGTTTGCATTAGGTTCGCATCACTTCTTTTGTCTAGCCATTTGTGGGGGATATCGTTTCCATTTTTATGGATCTCTGGGTCGAAAATAGATCTCGTTTTAAATAAAGGTCACTGCAATAAACCCGGAGTTCATCAGTTCGCCCTTTTGTGTACTTATCCGTTTTCGGTGGATTGTTTCGATGATGGATCTAATTCTAACGGGTTTTAAGCTGGTTTTTCACGCAGTTCCGGGACTGTTCATTTTTTTATATTTTGATGTCAATAGATTTTGATAGAACGCTTTTGTTTTAACAGCTTTTTAAATTGCAAAACTAATTGTATAGGTATTTCTGGGGTGTTACTGTTTGACCTTCAAGTGAAAAGATCATGCAAAAAGAAAGGTATTCTTAATCGTTGACGTCATTCCGAACTTTTTGTACTTATTCGAATCTACCTATGTTTTGAACTGTAGTTAGATATATTGGTCATTTTTTTATAATCATATATACGTTTTAAAGATTTTAGCACCATTTAATAATTCATGAACGTTATATTCTTCAAACGTTCTTTAATTTGAATTTTTCCGACTTAAGTAACGTACCATGGTTTTATTGATGGTTTTTTGCTTGTCGTTTTTTGCAACTGCGTTAGAGTGATATTGTGTAGGATTGTATTGCGTTTAATGTACGCATTACAGAATTGTAACAGTACTTCTGCAGTACATACTACAGAATAGTGTAAAATGGTGAGTGCTTCGACATCTCTGGAAGTAGAAATAAAGCAATTTAAAATTGCCATAGTTTTACAATGGCTTTTAACTCATCAGCATAGTTTGACATTTGGGAGACGGGAATCGTATCACATGCAAAAGTAGTCGGCCACAATGACATAAAACTCCTCATAAATAGTACATTTTTAATTCAAAATCAGATATTGCGCATTCACACATTTATGTACCTATCCTCAATCATCAACCAGTGGCAGTTAAGTTTTGGATACTTTTTTTGAATTAGTTATGAGTCATTTCATTTTGAATGGTGTGCCCGTCATCCAAGATTGCGATTCTGCTTATTTTTCAGCTAAGAGGACACGTCTTCTTAAAATGGCCAATTACACTTATTAATTTAATTCTACTGTAAATTTGAGTGATTTTTATCTTAATGGAATGTCTAACATAATGTTTCAATGAAAGAGCGAACTCCTGGTTAGACTCGATTATTTTTTAAAGGGGTGGCCGACTACTGGGTACAGAATTCTTCTGCATTTCCAATAGTCGGCCATGGTAGGCGGACCACTGGTTCTAAGCAGTTTGGATGATTTATCCAGTAGTGGGCCACATACTTAATGTAGCTTTTCATTCTTAATATGGGTTCATCAAATTAAAACTAAATTAACTTATTGAAATACAGCGACAATTTAACTGTTTTGAGTAAAACTACCTTTTCCAAAGTTTATTTTTCTTGAAAAATAGTAATTAAATTAAATGTCTTAACTTCTTTTGACCACCATTTTGACATTTTATTGCTCCTAGTGTTGTAAATTTAATTGAAAATTCTAAAAATGATATTTTTAAATAAGCATACATTGAGTTAAGATTATAAGTTTTAATACTCATCTAGTTATTGTCAAATGGTGTTTTGATAGTTTTTCTTATCAAATTTTATCTTAAACTAATGAAATTGACGAAACGAGTGATTTGACTTCTATTGATACTTATTCGGCAGTTAATAAACATTCCCCAATTATAGGAGATAAGATGCAGTACTTCAATAGTCACATAGGCTCAAGTTATTTAATGAGTGCCAAGCATGTAGTTATTCTTTCTGTTGCTATGCTATTATGCTTAACTTCTTGCTTTGCCAAAGGTTCAAGACCCCTGTGCTCTATTTAGGATAATTGTTTCAAATGTTGGTACATTTTCACTAATGATTCTCCCCAAATGTTTGACTTCTTGAGTTTTCTTCGCTAGAGGATTAGAATTATGAGTTAATTTCAAAACTACATGGTTACATTGTTGCAAACTAAATTTTGGTTTGTTTTCAAGGTTATTCCTTGTTTACTAATATTCTTGTCGAAAGCTGTAAGATTACTTTCATGACATCCCGAGTTCCATTTACTTCCTTATTTCATCTTACTTCAATTGAATCGTTTATTTCGAAAAGGTAACATCTCTATTTTGATCTCCTCTGTCTCTTTAGAAAATTAAACAGCGCACGTTAATATTTTTGAATGTCATAATCAATGAAAAAATGCCTTTAGTTAAGTACACAATTACTGCAATAATTTACCAAATAACCATTGATTATGACATTCAAAAATATAACCGTGCGCTGTTTAATTTTCTAAAGAGACAGAGGAGATCAAAATAGAGATGTTACTTTTTCGAAATAAACGATTCAATTAGTTTAAAACAAATAACCTTGCTTCAGTGGAACATTCTGTGCTAGATGACGCCTTGATAGAGATTCCTTTCAGCGCATTCTTGAATGTATTTTTACTTGCAGTTTTGGAAGCAATCATTTCTGAAACTACAGTTTTAGTTTTATGTTTCGTAATTTGAAATTCCGTTCTGATGAATGTGAACCAGTTAATTGTCGACGTGATTATTGGTCGTGAATTGTGTCGACTCTATTATTAAGTCTTTCTGTTTACATAAACAGTAAAGCAGTTTTTCATTTCTTGATTCTTTGGTCATTATCACTAAAAACTGCTGTTCACTACAAAACTATTCCTGTTTTTTTACTTCCTAAGCAAGTACATTTTGTACATTTTATAGAAACTTCGTTTATTTTGTCCCTTCTTGCATCTTTAGTAAGTACTGCTGAAATTCTTTTCTTCAGAAGCTTTTTTTTTTAAACTTTCTTTTAAGTCCAAACTACGTATACGCAATACGTAATACTTTGATGCAACAACATTTATTTTATCTTTTATCACTTATTTCACAATACAAAGTTAAATCGTTTATTTCTGGAGATCGTCCAAAAACGGTGTCCGGGTTTAACAAGAGGAAGGGGTGGTTAATTAAACTGTGACAGATTGCGGCAGGGGGGGGGGGAGGTAACAAGAAATATGAGTTTTCATATTTTGGTTCGCACAAAAGCATTTTATGTAACAACTAGCGGTACCCGCACGGCTTTGCCCGTGGTTTTAAACAAAAACGTCATTTGGTAATAAATTCATATCGCAGAAAGAATACTCAATTTTAGTTATACTTCAACTAAAATTCCTTAATAATAATTTGTTTGTATGTTATAGTGTGGTAGGGGAGAGTAGCTTGAATTGTGAAACATTGAGAAAAAGGGATGGAGGGGCGCCAAGTAGGGGAGAGTGGTAATGAATGGGCCATGGTGATGAATGGGCCACTAACAAAATATGAAAAAGTATTTGCATGAATTTTTTTTTGATGCCACCAATAGATGTAGCTATTTGTTCTATTAAACTCATCCAATTTTCATTCGTTTGCGCTGAGCCATTTTCAAACTAGAGTGGCATGGTCAAGAATCTGACTGAAAAGTAAATTTTTCCTTTTTTAGTAAAACATTTCCTAGCTAAAATGTACAAAGTATTTCACTGCATACATATGAATAAGCTAGTCTTTCCATATCTATAAACTAATCTTAAGATGTATTTTGATGTTATCTAAATTCAATGTACTCGAAAAACCTAAATGTATTCTAAAAGTATAGGTGGGGCTGAATGGGCCACTACCCACTATGTCATGGTAATGAATGGGCCACCTAAATATTGTTTTTCTTCCTTTTCTTTGGATTTTCGCATGAATATGAAACACAACTGACTGTCATAAATAGATTAAGATTACTGTCGTCAAAATAGGTTTGTAGTAACTTCTAAATATAATTTGCAGATCTATATTATATTCCTGTAGTACAATAGACCTCTGGTCGCAGTGCGTGGCTTGAAAAAGCCCCCCTCTCTCCTTCATATTATATTCCTCACAGTACAATTTCATTTTCTTTCTTGGTAACTTAAGTTAGATATTTCTTATTCCCGATATCTAGTAAATTTTTAAAAAAAAATTTTGAATTTCGACAAGTTTGAAAATGAAGATGAAGTTTTTGAAAGTGATTTTTAATACTATTTTTGAAATATATATATTTTGTTGAATCATAGTGTGTATTATCTGTTATTTTTTTTAATATATATTTGATGTTATTTATTTCTTACAATCTCATTATTTAGTCATTTTTCTGCTACAATTGGTATGCATCAGTTTTATTTTAATTGCATCAGTTTTGATGTTTATATAATTTTAAATCAGTATGATTTTGTATCATCATGTCAAGTGCCACATTTATTTTGTCATATTCATCAACTGAAAGATTAAATCCACATGTTTTCATTGAATTCATTTAGTGGCCCATTCATTACTTTCGATGGCCCATTCAACCCCATAGGTGGGGTTGAATGGGCCAAATTTTAAAATTTTTATTTTCTATTATAATTTATTATAGACAGGTGCTAATCCAACTTCTATGACTTTTTTAGATAGCCAGATAAGTAAAGTAACTAAAACACCAATTTAGAGTTAAAACAAAGTGTTAGAAAAAATTACAAAAATCCAAAACCAAAAAGTGGCCCATTCATTACCACTCTCCCCTATGTTGGAAAAAAGTGTTGCGCCATTTATAATGTTTTAAATTATTTTCTTTTTGATATAGACATATTTTTAGATGTTATTCAGAAAAAAAAAATACTTTTTTAGTGCGAGTTTTTAAAACAAAACTGTTTTTAGGCAGCTAAAGTATAAAAACATTAATGTCCCGAGAATTCTGTGCTAATTGTACTGTCTAAAATTAATAATGGTAGATTGATAGTTAGAGAAATAAGAAAAGAACATAGTGTATCAACAAGTACACTACATGATTATCTACACAAGATGAGTACCAGAGGTACCACGAAAAAGATGACCAGACTAAGTATAATGCAGGCCTGTCATTTCACGTTTATAGAGGGGGGAAAAAGGGTGCAAACACAATGCAATTTTATCGGAAAAAACACTGTATATTAATTAACTGATTTCTCAAAACCGGGGGGGGGGAGCAATTGACCCCCCCCCCCGACTCCTGACCCCCCAAATGATGGGTCTGGTTTGTTGTAAGTTTCCCTTTGTTTTGTTTTTTTAATTCAACCCCCCATATCAGATAAGATCAATGAAAACGAAGTGGCCGACTAATGGATTCAACGTGGCCGAGCACTGGATTTCTGTGGCCGACTACTGGAGCATTTACTAGTGTTGTCAACAGCTTGGATTTTAACATTTTTTTTTTTTTTTAATTTCTGAAACAAGTAGGTGATTCACTATCAGAAAGGTTTATTCTAAAGTTTTACCTTGTTTTTGTTGCTGTATTGATAGCTGAAAGTTCTAGGTTAGCCGAGATCCACAAAAGATCTCTTAAATGGCCGACTACTGGAGCACTTACCCTATGTCGATGTTTTCTATACGAGATGTCAGCAACGACTCTAAAATGTCATTCATTTAATGCGCCATTTAAACTTGACGTCTCCGGGACTTCATTCATTTAATATATGTCGCTTATGTCTGACTTTTACAGGACGTCTTAAATTTATTGATACTATTACAGATTGGCGTCTATGAGATGTCATTAATTCTTGCTCCACTGCGGACATCTGTCTCTAAGTTGACATTCATTTCCCGTGCCATTACAGACTTGATGACATCTCTAAGACCCTAATCATTTCATTTTGCCAATACGGACACACGTCTCCGAGACGGTGTTGATTTCAAGTACCATTGTAAATTGCCGTCGCTGATATATCAGTCGTTTCAAGTATTATTGTAGTTAGTATTATTGTTACTAACATGGCTTCCTGCGATCTTAAACGGCTAGCCAGACGCGGCGGAGATCAAAGGAAATTTCGTACAAGGCGAAGTTACCGTTGTCGCCGCTTGTGGCGCTGATCTCCTAGGGTTGGTTTGAGCATTTTTCTGTGATAACAATCTAGATTTCGCTTTGCTTTTCAGTGAAAACCGCGTTATTTCTTTCAAGTGATTTTTCTATTCATGCATTATTCATCGAAACACATCCCACGATACTCGATTACATATTAATTTCATGTGTTCTTTTTTTTTTTCTGAATGTTGTTTTAGAGTGTCTTTTGCAAAGTATTGACGAAAATCATTTTCATTCTTTTCGCAGGCACTTTTTTTTGTATTTTAATTCCGAATTGAAGGAGGGGGTCAAAGGGGGGGTCAATTAAAATACACTTTTGTATTTTAATTGACTCCCCCTCCTCCAAATGGGGGGATTCCGAATTGGGGGAGGGGGTCAGAGGGGGGTCAATTAAAACACAGTTTTGTATTTAAATTGACCCCCTCCCCCGAATTGGGGGGTAATTCCAAATTGGGGGAGGGGGTCAGAGGGGGGTCAATTAAAATAGTTTTGTATTTTAATCGACCCCCCTCCCCATGGGGATCGATTGGGGAGGGGGTCAATTAAATACGTTTTGATTGAATACCCCTCCCCCGATGGGGGAATTCGAATTGGGGGAGGGGGTCAGAGGGGGGTCAATTAAAATACAGTTTTGTATTTCAATTACCTCCCTCCCCCGAATGGGGGGAATTCCGAATTGGGGGAGGGGGTCAGAGGGGTCAATTAAAATACAGTTTTGTATTTTAATTGACCTCCCTCCCCGAATGGGGGGAATTCCGAATTGGGGAGGGGTCAGAGGGGTCAATTAAAATACAGTTTTGTATTTTAATTGACCCCCCTCCCCGAATGGGGGGGATTCCGAATTGGGGGAGGGGGTCAGAGGGGGGTCAATTAAAATACAGTTTTGTATTTTAATTGACCCCCTCCTCCGAATGGGGGGGATTCCGAATTGGGGGAGGGGGTCAGAGGGGGGTCAATTAAAATACAGTTTTGTATTTTAATTGACCCCCTCCCCGAATGGGGGGATTCCGAATTGGGGGAGGGGGTCAGAGGGGGTCAATTAAAATACAGTTTTGTATTTTAATTGACCCCCTCCCCCGAATGGGGGGAATTTCGAATTGGGGGAGGGGGTCAGAGGGGGGTCAATTAAAATACAGTTTTGTATTTTAATTGACCCCCTCCCCCGAATGGGGGGAAATTCCGAATTGGGGGAGGGGGTCAGAGGGGGTCAATTAAAATACAGTTTTGTATTTTAATTGACCCCCTCCCCGAATGGGGGAAATTCGAATTGGGGAGGGGTCAGAGGGGGTCAATTAAAATACAGTTTTGTATTTCAATCTGACCCCCTCCCCCAATTGCGGAATTCCCCATTCGGGGGAGGGGGTCAATTAAAATACAAAACTGTATTTTAATTGACCCCCTCTGACCCCTAACCCAATTCGGAATTCCCCCCCCCCAATTCGGGGGAGGAGGGTTAATTAAAATACAAAACTGTATTTAATTGATCCTCCCTCTGACGCCAATCCCCCAATTCGGAATCCCCCCATTCGGGGAAGGGGGCGCCAATTAAAATACAAAACTGTATTTTAATTGACCCCCCTCCCCCAATTAGGAATTCCCCCCCAATTCGGGGGAGGGGGGTCAATTAATATATAAAAATGTATTTTAATTGACCCCCTCTGACCGCCTATCCCAATTCGGAATCCCCCCGATTCGGGGAGGGGTGTCAATTAAAATACAAAACTGTATTTTAATTGACCCCCCTCTGACCCCTCCCCCAATTCGGAATTCCCCCCAATTCGGGGGAGGGGGTCAATTAAAATACAAAACTGTATTTTAATTGACCCCCCTCTGACCCCTCCCCCAATTCGGAATCCCCCCATTCGGGGGAGGGGGCGCCAATTAAAATACAAAACTGTATTTTAATTGACCCCCCTCCCCAATTCGAAATGTCCCCCCTCATTCGGGGGAGGGAGGTAATTAAAATACAAAACTGTATTTTAATTGACCCCCTCTGACCCCCTCCCCCAATTCTGAATTTACCCCATTCGGGGGAGGGGGGTCAATTAAAATACAAAACTGTATTTTAACTGACCCCCCTCTGATCCCCCTCCCCAAATTCCGAATTCCCCCCCCATTCGGGGGAGGGGGGTCAATTAAAATACAAAACTGTATTTTAATTGACCCCCCTCTGACCCCCTCCCCAATTCGAAATCCCCCCAATTCGGGGGGGGCAATTAACTGACCCCCTCCCCCAATTCCGAATTTCCCCCATTCGGGGGAGGGGTCAATTAAAATACAAAACTGTATTTTAATTGACCCCCCTCTGACCCCCTCCCCCAATTCCGAATTTCCCCCCATTCGGGAGAGGGGGTCAATTAAAATACAAAACTGTATTTTAATTGACCCCCCTCTGACCCCCTCCCCCAATTCGGAATTCCCCCCATTCGGGGGAGGGGGGTCAATTAAAATACAAAACTGTATTTTAATTGACCCCCCTCTGACCCCCCTCCCCCAATTCCGAATTCCCCCCATTCGGGGGAGGGGGTCAATTAAAATACAAAACTGTATTTTAATTGACCCCCCTCTGACCCCCTCCCCCAATTCGGAATCCCCCCATTCGGGGAGGGGGTCAATTAAAATACAAAACTGTATTTTAATTGACCCCCTCTGACCCCCTCCCCAATTCGGAATTTCCCCCCCATTCGGGGGAGGGGGTCAATTAAAATACAAAACTGTATTTTAATTGACCCCCTCTGACCCCCTCCCCCAATTCGGAATCCCCCCATTCGGAGGAGGGGGAGTCAATTAAAATACAAAAAAGTGTATTTTAATTGACCCCCTCCTTCAATTCGGAATTAAAATACAAAAAAAAGTGCCTGCGAAAAGAATGAAAATGATTTTCGTCAATATTTGCAAGAGACACTCTAAAACAACATTCAGAAAAAAAAAAAAAAGAACACATGAAATTAATGTGTAATCGAGTATCGTGTGATGTGTTTCGATGAATAATATGCATGAACAGAAAAATCATTTGAAAGAAATAACGCGGTTTTCACTGAAAAGCAAAGCGAAATCTAGATTGTTAACATAGAAAAACGCTCAAACCAACCCTAGGAGATCAGCGCCACAAGCGGCGACAACGGTAACTTCGCCTTGTACGAAATTTCCTTTGATCTCCGCCGCGTCTGGCTAGCCGTTTTAAGATCGCAGGTAGCCATGGTTTAACCAAGCTTCAACAAATCACGGAAGCCTTGTCGAAGCTTGGCTGAATGAACTGGTCGCCACGGTTTTTTTTTTTAGTCGGCTAGGCGACTTAAAAAAAAAACAGCAACTTCTCAACTTGTTCTGACAGAACAAGACGCTTTCATCAGCAGCCATGTTTCACGGAGTTTTCTATTCTAAACCGCGAGAAATATTTTGTCTGGCTCTTAAAATTTTTCATTGGCTCCTCAAATTTTACAATTTTTGTTGATCTCTGTTAAAAAAACACCATTGCTTGTGGCCGAAATTCGAGCGATTGTTTGTTTTTATTGTCTTTTCCTTTGTTTCTGCTTTGCAATCCGACTGGATAGTCGTAACACAAATATATTTTGTTTATTTTGATAAAAATACATGTTTTTACTTTAAAAATTGTGTTCCGATCGGATAAAAATTGAAAGCGTGCTAGTATCTTTTCTACGAATCTGCAAGTTTCACTTGAAAATGAAAAGAAAGCAGATAAAAATTAAATAATCTACTTATATTAAAAACTGAGTATCTTTCTATCTATCTATGTCAGGCTTCTTTCTCCTGAACGCCAGTGAACTGAAAGTCGAACCAGGTACCGATAGATTGGTAATTTTTCAGGCTTCATTAATTTAGATTTATATAATTATACCATTTAAATTAACGAAGATATCAATTAATAATTAGTCAAATTTAAAGCTATTTGTCCTAAATGATTAAATAAAAAATCCATTGTTACAAAACGTGCTTGCTATGAAACAGTAATAATAATGATAATGAGAATTTTAAATGAATGCTTAACTGAATCCAACACGAAACTCATTAGCGGGCCACGTACGTAGTACTTATATCGCTAGCTACTTGTAATTTTTTGAAACATAAATTACTTGAAAAGCCATCTACTAAGATTAAAAACTGAGTATCTCTCTATGTCTGCTTCTTTCCCTTGAGCGAGCTGAACTTGCTGAATCCTCACCATTTTGAAGGCGCGAAGTATCTCAATAATTCGAATGATTTTTTGATGCAGGAAAGAAGTAAAGGCTTGAAGCGGCTCTTAGCAAGCCCCCTTGGCCGCGAGTAGTTTGTTGAAACTTTCTTTACTACTTTCAAGGCGCGAAGAGCCCGTGCAACGCCGGGCCAAGCGCGTAGTATGTTTTGAAATCTTATGAATATTAAATAATATTAAATAATTTTACATCAGAATGAGGTAAAAGTTAGGGAGGGGGGACGTTATGCACCAACATGCCACAGGAAGCTAATCTAGCTACCCTGGCAACTGGTAATAATAAAAAAAGTCGTTATGGAGGTACAAAATCGAATGATCCTAATGAATGTTCTTTCCACGGAGTAGAAAGAAGGAGAGAAATCTTCTACGGATGCGCTAGTTTGAAAGTGGCAACGAATTCTCACCGCCGCCAGAGGACGCTGCTCGACAAACGCTCCCTATCTCCTACGGGAATCAATGTAAATGATACTGAATCTGTCATCTTTTTAAATGCTGCTATGGGAAAGAAATTTTTTTTTTCAACTGGATTTTGGTGTAAACCATCGATTAACATTATGAACTAAATATGACTTTGATCCCACTGAATTTTTGCCGTATTTTTTAAGAAAGATGTTTAATCGACCGCATCTAGCTACTTGCCAAATTTGACATATATGCGACTGTATGTGACATTTTCTTTGCATTGTACGATATAATTTTTGCTGAGAATCAGTTCTCTAAATTGTTGATTAAGCATGAGGCAAAAAATTAATTATGTCAGTATTTAATTTTGTTATTAATTAAATATATTTAGTAGACAAAATAATTATTAGTTTAAATATATTAATTAAATATATTTAGTTCATAATGTTAATCAATGGTTTGAGCAAAATTTCAATTAAAAAAAAATATTCTTGCCAACAGCAGTCTTTAAAAAATGACAGATTCTGTCAGATTTGGCAAGTTGGTAAGTGCATTCGATTAAATCTATTTCTCAAAGAATACGGCACCTATTTTCGTGGGATGAAAATCATATTTAATTCATAATGTCAATCGAAGATTTACACCAAAATCCAGTTGAAAAAAAATTTTTTCTTTCCCATAGCAGCATTTAAAAAGATGACAGATTCAGTATCATTTACATTGATTCCCGTAGGAGATAGGGAGCGTTTGTCGAGCAGCGTCCTCTGGCGGCGGTGAGAATTCGTTGCCACTTTTAAATAGCAGAGATTTAGCTTCTCCCCTTTAACCTCCTTGGTTCTTTCATTTCACGACTTGAAAAGGGATGTGAACCAAAGCGGCCACTGAACGCAACCGTAGCCAGTTTTCAAAAATGCATTATCAGAAAAAAAAGAAGAAAATGTGAAAAATGTGCAAAAAAAATCCCAAAAGTTGAAAAGCCGCTCTTTCCCCTTCAAATGCGCAGAAAACAAAGAAAAAAATTAAAAGAAAAAGAGATGATGAGAGAAAATGAAAGAGCATTACTAAGCCAAACTTTTTTTCATTTTTAAGCAGTTTATTAAAAAACGTTTTGGAATAGACAAACTTGGTGGAATTCTCAAATTTAGAAATTAAAATGCTGTATAATTAGTTTAAGATTTTGAGTAAACACTATTTGGAGTGATATATGGTAGAAACATATGTTGTGAAAAATCGTTTGAGTCTTCAAAGTAAAAATCTTAACTTAAGTTGCTGCGAACCATGGTTTAA
Organism: Uloborus plumipes; assembly: GCA_038373865.1. NCBI lineage: Eukaryota > Metazoa > Arthropoda > Arachnida > Araneae > Uloboridae > Uloborus > Uloborus plumipes. The sequence continues at coordinate 71,652 of JAXGGA010006153.1, forward strand.
AAAATTGCAATCCAAGTTTTCAAATGATTCTAATTCTAAATTAGTTAAAATATCATTTAAAGGTGTTTCTTATTAGTCTATGACAATGAATAATTATATTAGGAATCGCTTGAACTGTTCTTGGCAAAAAGTAACTTGTACCGAAAAGTATCTACCAATGTGTATCCATAGCTAACGTTACTGAGCATTGATTTTATAGTTGAATTTCGTGAATAAAGCAACTGTCAATTTTTGTAAAATTTCGTTAACCGGAATAATATTCAATTTTTGCAACTTCTCGGTATTGGCCGAATGCCTGATTAAAAATTTT
>JAXGGA010006154.1:0-71940 GCA_038373865.1 Uloborus plumipes
TCGTTCGTGAAATCGAAATCAGCGACCGATCAGTTCAGCGAATAGCTAAAATTTAACTCAATCTCAAGCCTTACAAGCTCCAAAGAGCCCACCTTCTTACTGAAGAGAACAAGAGCGTGAGGCTTCAAAGATGTCGCCAGCTCAAACGTCGGGCCGCAGGTGAGCAGTGGAAGAGCATCCTCTTCAAAGATGAGATGTTGTTCACTGTCGAACGGGCGCAAAACCGCCAAAACGACAGAGTCTGGTCCACTAAAGGTCCTGGCACATCGGCCATCATCGAACACCACCAAAAATCCACAATTGGTGATGTTTTGGGGAGGAATTTGCGCTCGTCAAGACTCTCCTTGTTTTTGTGTATTAAGGGGTCAAAATCAGCAAAGAAGTGTATCGTCGCAACATTCTTTAGATCGTCGTACTTCTGTGGGCCAAGTAGCACTTTGGTGATGAGGATTGGATATTCCAGCAGGACTCAGTGCGGGCTCACAGGACCAAATGACTCAGGACTGGTGCCGAACCCATTTTTCAGACTTCATCTCATCTACGGAATGGCCCCCTACTCGCCGAATCTGAATCCCATAGATTACAATGTGTGGTCCATTTTGAATGTCAGGGCCTGTACTAAGCCCCAAAAAAGCTTGGAGTCGCTGAAGCAGTCGCTGCTTCGAGAATGGGACCGATTGTTGCTGAAAGAGCTGCGGCCCATCGCTGAAAATTTCTAGTTACGTTTGGATCTATGTATCATCGCTGAAGGAAGCCACTTCGAAACCAGCTGAGTATATTATTGTCAGAAGTCTATGTTAACATTATTAATTGTTGCTTTGCTAAATTTCTTTTATTTAATAAAATTATCATAATAAATGCTTGTCCGGTTTTTCTGCCGCACCCTGTAGAGATGGCGCGAAGCGGAGTTTGGCCGAAGCGCCGAATACCGAAGTTTCGGCTGGTGCACATATTTAACTTTTAGCATTGAATGCATATAATATTACACTTCAATTCATTTGTTTCAATTAGAGATGGGCCGAAGCTTCGGCCTATTATAATTTATATTGTAAATTATCATTTTACATTTACCATTACATAAAATACTGTTTTAAGCTATACACAATGATAAAATATAGTAAAACACGGAAGAAAATTTCTAGTGTTGACACTTGACCTTTCTAGTTTAAAAAAAATTCAATTTTTATCATCTACTAGACCCAGCAGAATTTTTTAAAGTCACATTAAATTTAATGGAGTTATAGTTGTAGGTATAAAATTTCAGTTTTTGTTAAATGTATAAATATGGTAAAAAATTTAACTCATTTTGTGGCATCAAGCAAAATATGAGTAGATTGCCCATTCTTTGCACATCCACTTTTGATGAAAGATATTAAGTTTTGATTTCATTTGCTGCTAAGAAAGAGCTTCGTTTTCACCTAATTATTCTTCAAATAAACAGTTTCAAAATTAAACGTACTAAATGTTTTATATAAAATACAGATACTGAATGATAAGTAAGGGAAATTGCATGTACAAATTCCACTTAAATTAAAAATCTTTAAATTATGAATACTTAGATATCTATTGAATACAAGATTAAGATGTACAGCAACTAACTTATGGATAAATAATTTTGTGATTTAATATTTGATATCAGTTAGTTTATTATAAAAATCAACTTAATTTTTGAAGATGCTTTTCATATTCCAAATAATACTTCGTATTACTCACTTGCAATAAAGAAATTAAATATGCCTTCTTTCTTAGTATAACCAGTACAAAACGAAAATATATTATTTTTAGCTTAAAAATAGAAATTAGTTTAAAAATAGTTTAAAAAATAATTTAAAAAATTAGTTTAAAAATAGACAGTAAGTTAAAAATGTTGTGTAACACAAAGTTTATTAAAACACAGTGAGTATAGTATCCTTTTGCATTTAATGCTTATTTAATTTGCATTCAACGCTAAAACTTCGACATGTCGCTTCGGTATTTTGGCGAAACTGCGTTTCACGCCATCTCTAGTACGAAAATTAAAATATATGAGTTTAGTATCATATAGTATGCGTTTATTATACATTCAATGGGGGGAGGGGGGCTAAAAATTCGATATGTGCAGCAGCCGAAGCTTCGGTATTCGATGCTTCGGCCAAACTCCGTTTCTTGCTATTTCTAGTTTTAATATGCAAAGTGTTACACAACATTTTTCGCTTACTATCTTATTTTTACGCTAATTTTACTTCTTTAAGTATTTATTTTTGTTTTGTTCTGGTAGTGCTAAAAAATAAGACATTTCTAATTTTTTTATGGTAAATAAATAGCTTGAAGCATTATTTCTTCTACAGTTAAGTTGATATTTATGATAAAACCAACTGATATGATCAAATATTTAATCTCAGAATAATGTAACTTGAAATAAGCAACTAGTTACATTATTCCTTAATATTGTAATAGATATCTGGATATTCTTAATTTGAAAAGTTTGAAGTTAATTTAAAATTGTTAGAGTCATGTATATATGCATCTTCCTTATTTACAATTCAGTATTTATATTTTAAATGAATTAGTTTGTACGTTTAACTGTGGAACCGTTTATTTCAAAAATAATTAAATTAATTAAAATAAAAATAGGCCTTTTCTTTTAAGTAACAAATGAAATCGCGGAACTTAATATCTTGCATTGAAAGGGGATGAGTTGTTTTGTCAACATGTTAACCAATTTAACAAAATCTGAAATTTATACCTCTTTTAAATAAAATATAATGACTAAAAATCCTAGGTTGGTAAATGTTACAAATTTACTTTTTTTTTATTTTGTAAGTGTCATTACGGGAAATATTTAAAGATCGCATTTTACTAGCTTTTTTTGAATTAACTAAAATTGTTCATATGAGTATTAACTTAATATAAGAACTTTCAGTTGAATAGAATATACAGATAGATAGGGCTGCAGCCCCCTCCGAAATTTTTAAAATGTTTTGCACATAAGCTTTAATACTTTTTTTTTATTATTTTCTTTTTAAACCCACAACACCAGAATTTTTTTCAGGTCAAATAAGTATTCGACAAAATTACAAGAAAATAAGAAAAATTATTAATTTTTTTACATTTGACTCGTCTATTTTACTGTATGTCACGTTTATTATTATTTTACGTAATTAAATTTCGTTCATTTTTCTTGCAAATATATGTTTCAGAAACACCGATTAATGCTTGTTCATTCATCTAACTCTTTTAATTATATTTTAACAAATGTGATTGAAGCCTAGTATTAGGAACAAAAGTAAAATTAATCGCAAAATTAATGATATTAAAGCACAAATTTTCCTAAATATTGCAAGCATGTGATTCAAAAACATCTCCTTTAGCAAAGAAAAAAATTTCGAACTTTATTATTATCACTCTCTGTTTTCATAAAAACGCTTTTATTTTGTATAGCAATTATATCGATTGAAAATGTAACAATGATGTATTTTTATCATGTTAAATTTGCATTGATGTCACAAATTTGAGACATGTGCTTCCCTTAGCTACATTTTATGAGGTGCACCCCTCCACATCTCTGAGGAGTCTCTACTCAGCCCCCCCCCCCCCCTGAAACGATTTGGCTGCGTACGCCGCTGCTTGCAGTATTCAAAGGGTTTTGAAAAACCCTCACAAAATTTTCGGAAACAAAAGAAGAGGATTATAAAACGCAGCTCAATGTCGCCCACTTGAGATAATATCCGTTGCAGATGTCATTTTCGGCCTCCTGACAATCAATGCATGACTGCTGGAGTCAACATCACTCGAGCCAAACCGGTTTGCGTCGTTCTCTGGTTTTTAAACCCTTTGGGTACACATTAAGCCGAGGAAATTAGTCGTCCTGGAAAATCTGACTCTCCTATGGCAGAATGATGTCACACTACGCACATGACGTTTGTTGGGGTTAAAATTGTCAGATCGTTTAGCATTTGCTTTAACCTTATAGTCTAAGATCCCACCGCAGTTTATCTACACTCATAGCGTACACTCATCACGTATATGTCAAATTAAAGCTGATTTTTTTCTGAACGTGATGCACTATGTCCGCCTATGTAAAAGTGCCCGAAACCTATAGGCAGCCTGGCCTAAACAGGTCACATGAATGTAATATTTCTACACTCATAGCGTACACTCATGATTCATATATCAAATTGAAGCTAATTTTTTTCTGGACGTGGTGCACTAAGGCTGCCTATGTAAAAGTGGCCGCAACCTCTAGGCAGCCTGGCCTGAAGTTTAGGGTCCAAAATTTCAAATGGTTATAAAAGACGGAAAAATCGGTCGATTCTTTTGCTTTTTTTACTAAAATTATTCTTAATATGAGTACTTTTTTGAAAAAAATTGATGAACTTAAATTTCAAAAATTGCCGATAGGGGGCGCTTTAGACTTTGCAGCTGAAAACAACTACTTTTTACCGTTTTTTTTCGTATTTTCGTAATTGATTCAAAAAGTTCAAACTCTAACTTAAATTTTGAGCCCAAAATATCAACTAATTTCCAGTTTTTAGCAATATTCGGACCACACGTCAAAAAATGTGTTTTTCTGCTTTTTAACTTGTCCTTTCATGTAAAAAAGATTATTAAAATCATATGGCGATACTAATAATGTGAAAATAAAATTAAATGCACACTTTCGGAGTTGTAAAATACAAAATTTCTGGGTAAAAACAATGTTGGAAAAAATTAGTTTTTTCTTTTTTTTAGTTACGAAAGGGTTCATCTGATTTTATTTTAACATTATCAGGTGATTTTAATAATTTTTTTACATGAAAAAACTAGTTGAAAAGCAGAAAAACACAATTTTTGACGTTTGGTCCGAGTATTGCTAAAAACCGGAAATTAGTTGATATTTTGGGCTCAAAATTTAAGTTAGAGTTTTAACTCTTTGAATCAAGTACGAAAATATGAAAACAAACGGTAAAAAGTAGTTGGTTTTAGCTCCAAAGTCTAAAGCGCCCCTATCGGCAATTTTTGAAATTTAAGTTCATCATTTTTTTTTCAAAAAAGTACTCACATTAAGAATAATTTTAGTAAAAAAAGCAAAAGAATCGACCGATTTTTCCGTCTTTTATAACCATTTGAAATTTTGGACCCTAAACTTCAGGCCAGGCTGCCTAGAGGTTGCTGCCACTTTTACATAGGCAGCCTTAGTGCACTACGATCAGAAAAAAATTAGCTTCAATTTGATATATGAGTCATGAGTGTACGCTATGAGTGTAGAAATACTACATTCATGTGACCTGTTTAGGCCAGGCTGCCTATAGGTTTCGGGCACTTTTACATAGGCGGACATAGTGCATCACGTTCAGAAAAAAATCAGCTTTAATTTGAAATATACGTCATGAGTGTACGCTATGAGTGTAGATAAACTGCGGTGGGATCTTAGACTATTAGCTCGTAAGTTAAATAACTATTTCTAAAATGCAACACTGCAAAAAGACTTAAAATAATAACTTCAAAAAGGAAAAGCATCTAGAATTGTTTTCGCCCCTGAGTTGTTTCGAATCGGCTCGCAATACAGATAAATGCCAACTGTCTAAAAAGAAAAAAAAAATAGATCTTCTTGTTGCCTTTTTTTATATTTTACTGCATTTAAAAATGTTTACTGTAATTAGCAGTTTTATTTTTGTCCAGTACTTATCGTTATTAGCTTCTTCTATATCTGCTGTTTAACTTTCATTTCCAGGTGGTAAAGAAAAAAAAAAAAAAAGCTGTAACTTCGCCCTCATTTATTTCTTTTTTCTTATCGTAACCCTCTTTAGGTTTGCAAATTCCTGGAATTAAAAATACAAGAACTAGCACCCTGTTTATCCGATTTTCTTCCAAAAATAGGATAAGGAGATCGTTAAGATGAGAGCTTATTCACTGTCTTGGAATGTTTCCTGACAGATGAGAACCTACTTGTATTATTTATGTTGCATTAATACGCGTTGTGCTTTACCACTTAAGTGTTTAACCCATTAATGCCTAGCTTCCCTTTTTAGGGACTGTCCAAAAAAGGGTCTGAATTCCCCGAAATGAACATTTCAACCAAATAATAGTGTTCACTAAGTACCTTGGTATTGTTTCAATTCGTTATTAACAGATTGCAGCACATAACCATTGTAAAGTGCGTTCTGTAGCAGTTTTAATATGATGTTCAGCTAAGATGGTAAATTCTGATTGTACTTATGATACAAACTATTCTTGTGGCTGTTGAATAAGTTGAATTTTCGGATCTGCTCCCTGATGTAAAGAATTTATTTTGTGTTATCATCATTAAAGAAACAAATTAAGAAGTACTCTTGGTTGGTGAAATCTCACGAAAGTGACATACATTTAAAACTTCTGAATGCTTCCAAAGCTGGGATAATTTTATGCCTCTACACAATTTCAAAAATGTCATTTAATATCACATACCTTCTTTCTATAATTTTCACGTGCCTTTTTATCCAAGTTGCATCGCTGACTGAAGTAAATCGTTTTTGTTTTTTAAGAAAATATATAACTAATAAGGTTCTTTTAAAATATGCTCGTCCGTTTTCCTTAAGATGTAGAATTATAATGTTCTGTTATAACGTAGCATATTTTTCTTTACTTTCACAATAAATATGTACATGTTTAACGATAGATAATTTAATTGTTCCTTTTCTAATAGTCGCGACGTACTAATATTTGACTCTTAGCAAAAAAAAATAAAGTATCAAACTCCAGAAAGGTTACACGGAACCCTCTATTAGAGACTCATTAATAGGTTTTTTGGTTAAAACCCACTGTTGTTCAATGCTATTTTTGTCCTTTCTACAATTAAAATATTTTTTAAGACTATTTTAGCCACGATTTAAACAAAAAGTAAAATGTAAAGAATACACATACCAAAAAAAAAGAGAAAAAGGTTTAAAAAAATCATACATTTAAGGGTTAAGTTGTTGCCCCCAAAAAATCACATGTCTCAATGCGAGAATCGGACACCTCCGATAATCTGGAGACAATGGCGATTTCGGAGGCAACCGAGATGAAATCTCGCCAACGGATAATTTTATCAGCATGCGTGTAATGCGTGGGCTGCACAGGACGTTTTACACGCTTCGACGAATCTTTAATAGGAAAGATTCTCTCTATGAGAGAAAATGAGAGATCTCTTTTTTACTTCCTTCGGTTTTTTTCTTTTTCCGAAAGGGAAATGGATTCGCACGTGACACAAGAGAGTAAACCGGTCGTCTGCACTTGGCTTGGGGCTCCCTGTTTCTCGACTTTAATCCTTTGTTTTGCATGATATTATCTGATTAAACTTCCGACTATTTTTTTTTCTCTTTCCCGTGAAAACTTCGGATGTTATTCGAGAGCTGTTTAGATATCACACAGTGCTCAGTTAATTTGCATGTTATTTTTAGCTCGTGTGCGATCTTTTCCACTATTCTTTTCGCCTGTTAGAAGTATTTTTTATTTAAATGAGGTTTCATCGACTCATCTGAGAGAAAATAAGCTTGCTCTCGAGTATTCGTTGTGAGAAATGTAAAGCATTTTGTTGTCGTCTTTTCTCTTTTTAAGTTAAGATCAAACAGTGTTCTTTTAACTGAAAGTTGTTCTTCATGTGAGATTATTTCCATTGCAATGATTTCTTGAACTTCGCTGTCTTTTCAAGCTTAGATTCGAGTATGTAGACTTGTATCATAAGTCGCATTTCATCAGCCTGAATGTACCTTCTGTAAGAGGAGGGAGGGATTTGTTTTGGTCATAACAATACTCACGTGTAAATAAAATCCAATAATAGTTGCCATGTAACCAACCACTGTACTGCTGTGCTAAGCACAAAGTCGCATCTGTACTTTTTTTTTCAACAAAATTGAGTTATCGCCACCAGGTGGTTCTTTGTGACGTATCTTACCTAAATACAAAATTATATGGTCATTTGAGAACGGGAAATATTTTTTAAAAAAATCTGAAAAAATGTCATCTGAATCAAATACATGGAGACGCAAAACTTTAAAGAGTAAGGAGGCCCTATTCGGGCCAAGCTCTACATTGACGTAAAGCAGTAAAATAAAGCAGAAACGTAAAATGGATTAAATAGTGTTCCTATGGAAAGTATCTGGACTTTCGGATTCGTTCGCGTTTTCCGCTGAAGCTCCAAATTGACGTGAAGCAGAAACGTAAAATGGATTAAATATAGTGTTCCTATGGAAAGTATCTGGACTTTCGGATTCGTTCGCGTTTTCCGCTGAAGCTTCAGATTGACGTGAAGCAGAAACGTAAAATGGATTAAATAGTGTTCTTATGGAAAGTATCTGGACTTTCGGTTTCGTTCGCGTTTTCCGCTGAAGCTCCAGATTGACGTGAAGCAGAAACGTAAAATGGATTAAATAGTGTTCCTATGGAAAGTTCCCGGATTTTCGGTTTCGGTCTCGTTTTCTGCTGATGTGGAGCAGGGCCCTTGGGGTCCTGCTCCACAGGGGATGTTCCTACTTTCCATAAGAACACTATTTAATCCATTTTACGTTTCTGCTTTATTTTACTGCTTAACGTCAATGTGGAGCTTGGCTCTTATATCTCAGTTTGAGCTCGACTGCAGATACCACTTTTGCGCTTAGCGCGGCAGTATAGGGCTATATATGGCTTGAAACCAACTATTTTTTTGGGTGGGAGAGAAAGGTTCGACACTGAAAACATCCTCTTGCTCGTTTGATGCTGAGAATGTTTGTGAAAAGTTGTTGTGTTCACTTCTTAAATGTTGAAAAATAAAATAAAAATCCTCAGTGTTCATTTTCACAAGCAAATATTGTTCTTTATTTAAATAAATGCAGTTAAGTCCTCTTTCCTACGAACTTCAAAAGTTTCCAAATTCTGTCCATTGTTCCGAACGTCCGTTGTACTTTCACCAATACAGTCATTTTTCTTATCGTGTATTTCTGTTTGTATTGTTGAACAGGTAATTCCTAAGTTATTTTTGTTCTTCATTATTTATATGCTGCTTGCTGTACTCTTCGATTAATAATGATGAATCTTTGGCTTTGAGTTCTGTGATGATGTACTCTTCGATTAAAGCTGCACCACATTTTTCAACATCATTAGCTACTTGCATGTGAGATATACAAACCTTTTGCAGATTTCTAATCATCATCCCGACTATTCAATAATATACCTTCTAAAACTTTATAAAAGAAAACTTATGGAGAAAAATTTGAATGCATTTTCAATGTAGAATATATCATAATTTTTTCCTTGGATTTATTTTACTTACACAACATCTGTTGGGCAGCTTTAGGTTGGAGGTGTTTTTTGGGTTTCTTCAATGAAGAGATCATTTTGTAGTCTTCAGTAATGTAGTCTTCAAGAAAAGTAAAAGCAGCATTCTCTTCTGACAAGTAGGAGTCAACTTAAAGCAGCAGTAGATTTTCTTTCAAAATTTCTTCTTTTCCCATTAGTTCTGTTTTTTTTTTTTCCAATCAGAGATCTATAAGTGACCAATTTTGCCTTGGTATCCTGGCATGCGTCAGGTCTTCTCTGCTCTTACGAAAATAGGGTTTTTAGGGAATATAACAAGAAGGAAAAGAATAATAAAAAGCATTTTGAACCGTATCAAACAACGTGGAACGATGCTAATTTAAAAAAAACATAGTTTTGTTGAATATGTCAAAAGAATATAGCAAATGCAAGTTTTAAATTGAAAACTTCAGAAAGTTATCACCCACAACCCATGCACCCTTTTTTAAGTGGAACTGTTTGCGATTGCTAGGTGCAGCTTTCATGGACGGACAGTTTAATACTGCATATTTTTCAGTGTACACCATCATGCCATGCTTTGGTTGGTTTTACTTACGTTAGTAATTCTTAGCAATTTGATTTGAGAGCAGCAAACGGTAACGGAACGCACAATTGGACTCATTTCCAGTGTCCACCACCATTTATTACGATTTCGGGCCCATACATGGACAGTTAACGATCGGAGACTTTTGACCAAATATTTTTTTTTTCAACTTTTGCCCATTTTCTCCCCTTTTTGTAAATACAAAAATAGTATCTAGCTATGTAGACTTACCCGAGATTGTACTGTACCAAGAAACTTTCAGCAATCTTTAGTTGCTTTAGAATGTTTAGTTGTTGCAAATTTCTTGAAAAGAATCTTTAGCATGCAACTCAAGTTTATAGAGTTATGATGGACGATCAAGCATTTATTATACTAAAACTATTTTAACAAATCTTTATGCATATCTTCAAAAATATGCTGCCTCATTTCTTCTAGTTCATATTCAAAAAGCATGCATGAAAATCAGTTTTGCAGTGCAAAGTAAGATTTCGCTCACTTTTTTTATCACATTAGCTTGTAGGTGCATTTTTTGACTTTTTGTACACACTTCATTCAGGGGCCTCCTGATTGGAGGTCGCGGATCACTATGACCTCCCAAAAAACCCTTATTCGTGAATTTGTTTAATGATGCGGACGGAAACAGGATTTACAATGATGTTTTTAAACATGAAAAGGTCTCTTCTCATTAGGTGTGCTTGTATGTGTGCCTGTGCATGCCCGTACTGTCTGTCCGTGAAAACTGCGCTAGCACTTGCGAACTATTCCACTTAAAAAATGGTAATGGGTTGTAAGTGGGAACTTTCCGAAGTTTTCAATTTAAAACTTGCATTTTTGCCATCCTTTTGACACATTCAACTAAACTATATATTTTAAAAGCATCGTATGTTGTTTGATACGGCTCAAAATGCTTTTTATTATTATTTCCCTTTTTGTTATCTTACCCATCAATCACCCCTATTTTGGTAAGATCAGAGAAGACCTGACTCATGCTTAAATACGCGGAAGTTTTACCAAAGAAAATCAGACAGTATTTTAATTCGGTTAAATTTGGAGCTTCATTTGGCAAATTGAAAATCCTCCATCCCAAAACTTTAAGCTTAGTGCACTCCGAACTACACTCATACCTGGTTTATGTTCAGCAATTTGACTTGAAGACCTCTCCAGCCTCAGCTCTTCCGGCAACGCGGTGTTTACTGGAATCCCATTTCCGCACGAGTACACCGATATATCGACGAATCTTCTTCGGAACGCACAATTGGACTAATTTCCAGTGTCCACCACCATTTATTACGATTCCGGGCGCATGCACGGACAGATAACGATCGGGGAAGATACCGACAATGGACTGCTCGAAAATCGCCGATTTCTCAGATGGTATCGTTGAGTCCCTTAACTCCGTGTAAATATGTCATCATCCTTGTAGCGCGGTTGCCCGAAGAGCCATGAGTTATGGCCGAGATTATAGCTGGTTCCTCCGGAGTTGAACGTCGCTGAATATTTATCTTTGTTTCGAGATTTGTTCTGTTTGAAATGAAATACTTGTTACGGTTTCGAATCCGTCATGTTTATTTAAGGCAACGATGCGTGCGTGATGGATGTGGATGTTTCTTTTTTTTTCGGATGGAAAGTGACGGGGAGGTGATATGCGACACTTTTGGGGAGCAGAAAAAAGGATGGTAATGAAGGGACTCTCGATTTAAGGCAGCTATAACTTGAACTGTAGTTAGTGGCGGATTAACATCTTTGGAGGGGAGGGGGCATTGCAGGGCATTTTTGGGAGTGCCATAGAGGTAAAAACTACGTAAAACTACGTATTCAACAAGGGAACAAGTTAACTTTTTTTTTTGTAGTTTAACATTGACTTTAACTGCTTCATAATGAAGATTTTAACACTTTACCGACCGGTAGCGATTCGAACATCCTATGCCCTTTCACCGCCCGCTCAGCTGCAGATCGAGTAATTTGTACTTTTAACATTTTATTGTTAAACTATAAAATCCACAGATCGGTTCAAAGTCGATTAATCGACGCCCGGTCGGTAAGCGCCGGAGAGCAAACGTCGAATAATCGACGCCCGGTCGGTAAGCGCTGGGAACAAAACGTCGATTAATCGACGCCCGGTCGGTAAAGTGTTAAAATAAGATGGTTAATTAATTTTTTCAAATGGGGATAAATAAGAAAATCCTCTCTCTCTCTCTCTGTGTCTTTTTTCTTTCTTAAAAGACGAATTTAAAAATTTGCCTGAAGAATTTTTGGAAACTTTAGGGGAAAGATAATCAAATTTTTAATCCTTCGCACAAAATGCATAAAGGAAAAGTTTAGCTTTTAAATAGAGAACTGAAGCATTTTACAGTTTTAAAATCAGGTTTTTATTTTTTCACTTTTTCTTTTATTATAATCACTGTGGAAACTAGGCTAACGTTACCCAAAGGGTCCAAAGAGATGCCTGCTGTCCCCATTACGTAGACTTTCGCCACCCACACGTAAAAGAACTAACTCTCCATTTCCTGAAAGTTCTGTAGCCTATTTCTTTAAACTGAAACTATACGGCGCACAGAATTTGAAAAGAACAAAATGTACATGACTAATTTATCATTAATCATTATTCATCGTTCGACTAGTAACATTTTCTTGAATTTCTGAATAGGAAATTTAAATATGTTTTGGAAGGCATGATATTTTGTGGAAAATTCCACCGGGTGTTTTATAAAAGAGTACAATTTACATTCGGAAATGGGACATAAAAGGAAAAAAATATTTTCAATACATCATTGTGAAAATTTAACAGAACGTGTTTTCATTTTTTTTATGTTTGCTATTCAATTGTAAAACAAGTAGCACTGATTAAAATAATAAGCAACAAATTGAAAAATTACATTTGATTTCAAGCAATTTTCCTTTCCTAATTTAAACAACAAGGGAAATAGCATAGTAAAAGCGAGGAGAAATTCTTTTTAGTACTTAGACAAGACTTGAACTTTCCATACTTATTACTTTGATTTGCACACTTGGACAGTTCAGAGCAGTATTGTGGTTATTACTATTTCATACACAAATTGAGGAATGAACCAAGTTTTAAGTGACTTGCACATTTGTATAAGTTGGTGGAAGCCTTTTTTTTTTTTTTACTGTTTCGAGCTTTTACTAAGAAAATAAATCAATTATTAATGCTTAAATTATTGAGAATGCTGCGAAATCTATAAAAATCGTAAGAAAAAAAAACACATCAATGAAAAGGAAGTTTTCTTAGAAAGGAAACCAGATTCTAGAAAAGACAGTGACTAAAACAGCATTTCACATAAAATCTTCTGTCTCACTGGAATTTAAGAGCAAAAATATTTCAAGCAATGTTCTTATTGGAATATTTCGAAACATTATGTTGCAATGAAGATAGAGCGCAATTGTTGTGCAAGAAAAAGTTTTGGGCAAGTTGTGTAATAATGTTCGATCTCACATTTGACGCGTGCGAATGTTCTTTTTTCCCTATTCTCTATCTTATAATTAAAAATTTTTAATACTAATGATAATAATAATACCTAAGTGAATGTTCGGGAATGCTAAAAATGCAATTAAATTTTTGTGTTTATCACGCTCATTTCGGATAATGCTTTCCTGTTAAATAGTAACAGAAACTCCATGCTTCAGAAAACACATACTGAAATTCGAAACTAATAATTGGAGACCTGATGCTAGAAGAGGATGGTTCCATTTTTAAAACCCTTCTCAACAAAAAAAAAAAAAAAAAAGAAAAGAAAGAAGAAGAAGTTTTAAAAGCTCTTTTTTAAAGATTGTGTCTTTATTTTTAATATTTCCAAATTCAATGACATATAATAAAATATATCTACGCAGAGGAGATTGGAACTGTCCTAATCTTACTCCAAACACATATAATAATCCAAACAATTATTGATGCTAATAATATAACAATGCGATTATTGTAATACAAACCACTTGAGTTATAGAACAGTACGCTGAACTCTTGAAAAGCAGCAACCCCCTCATTCAATAATAATAATAATAATAATAATAAAGCCTTATGGGACGTGTAGACGTGTTTCGTCGTTTTACTTTTTGTTGGCTTGTTGCCCCAATTTTAAACTAACTAATTAATCATGGCTGTCTCAATCTCTCGTGAAACTCTTCAAGCAATTATTCTTTTAAATAAACATTCTTCCACAGAATCCATAACTGTCCCGTTTCTTTCTAATCAAACAGGTATGATTCTAAGGAATGTCAAATAATTTTTTATTCAAGTTCAACTTGAATGAAAATGAAACGTTATATTTACACAAAGAACGCAATTAAAAGATATTTAAATGAAAAAAAATAGAATTACAGCTATAGTTGAATCGTTATTTTTAAAAACATAGTGGAAGTTTTTAAACCTCTACTCATAATTCAAATAAAAATGGTGGTTATAAGTCGAAAAAATTTAACAAAAAAATACTCTTTTAAAATACATTCAAGTTAAATGTTGCATTAAGTGATAACTCATGATAAATGAAATAAAACAAGAGTTTGAACTTTGTTTTTTCAAACGAGTTGCATTGGATTAAATCCTCCTTTTTTTAACATCCTGCCTCGAAATTATAGAAACGGCCTCTCACTTTTTAAATGAAAACTCGTCATTATAATCCTAAGCAATTATTGTTTTTTCTAGATGAAAAAGTTATGATAGTAAAAAAAAAACTGATGATGATAAAGAAAAAGTTATATAAAAATTCAAAACTGAGTTGGAACAGATTATCTGATTTATTTTTCAATGTTCAATGAAGCATCTGAGTTTAAGAACAATTTATTGTTCACAAGAAAAGTTTGCGTGAAAACACGTCACCGTTTAAAACTTTTTTTTTTCAATGAAGAAATAAATGTTAGGTATTATTCTTCTTTCATTGTGAATTATAATTAGCATAACGAAAAACTACTGTGTATAGTACAACGAAATTGTTTAAAAAAATGCAAAATATATTGAAAACGATTTTAACATGACTTTTTGTTATTTCAGTTTCAGTGTATCGTCATAGTGCGTTATTAACCATTTACGTGTTAATAAATGTAAATTTTTGTTCAACGCATTTAGTTTGAGCAAAAGTGACATGTGCAATCACAAAATTTAAGCCTAGACAATTATGAAATCTCTGTTATAAATTTCTTTTAATGAAGATTGCCAATGTGCAAAAACGAAAAAAAAATCATCTAGAATAATCTAATCAATTTTTAATCAAAATTCCTTGCGAAAAGTTTTTATTTTTGCAAAACAAATTGCTTAACCTTAACCCGTAAATGGTAATATCCGTCTGTAGGACGAATATTACCATGTTCTGGCAGTGTGAGTTGGAGGGATGTTACCATTTACAGGTTGACAAAAGTATTTTATTTTGAATATAGTTTTGAAGAGAAAATCGTATTCTTTAATTTTAGTCTGTTGTATTCGTGCAACGAGAAATCAAATTTTTGTAGGATTATGGTGCGCTAGTTTGATAGTAGCCAGTAGCCACAATTTTAGGCTACTGGCGCTAGTAGGATAGTGCGCTAGTAGCCACAATTTTATACTGTTATAGTCGGACAATTTTTCAAACATTGAACCGATATTATAGAACACGTGCAAAAATACCCTTCGGTACGGAAGTATTTTAGAATATGCTAATAAATTGTATTTCAGTATATTTTTATAAAATTTGATTTTATTCTTTGCTATTTTAATTTTACATAAAAGTTTCCCTTAAAGTGTATGTGCTATCATATAAAACGTTGCAACTTAATCCTTCTCATACCGTAAAATGGGGTGAATCGGAACACTTTTCAGCTTTGATTGTAAAAAAAGCAGTTAAAAGATTTTTTTTCAATTTGATTTTCTGGGTAAAAACTTCGGTCTTGCTTTACTTTTGATATTCCAAGCAAACACAAAACATTTTGAACAGTTATTATTAAAATATATAGGAAATTATGGGTGTTCCGAATCACCCCGCTCATAGGGGTCAATCGGAACACATGTTAAAATTTGTATTTTTTTCCATGAAACCTGCAATAGGTCTCACAAATATGAGTAATATTGATCAGGGAGAACAAGAACAGATAATTACTGTCAAATAAAAGTATAATTTCAATACCAGTAAACGTTTATAATTTGTCAAAATTCAAAATAATTTTGAACTTATGAAAAATGAAAAGTAATTTTATGAAATGCTTTTGAATTGAAATACAAAGATTTAACATGAATGGAAGTCACTCATGTCGTCCACAAATATGTACTTGTCCTTAAAACTAGCAATTGTGACTTGGCTTAAAAGTTTTTTCATAGCATCTTCTGGGATGATCTCTGCCTTTTCTTTAGTTTCTTAAAATCTCAGGGTTTCGGGGATTGTCCTGAAAGATTTTTTCGCTTATTCATCACTGTCTGTGTGCTTGCCTTTTGCTATATAAAGTCTATATGACTTTCCTCCTCGTATTTTAAATAAAAAGAAGTCTCCTGGAGAAAAAATCTTATGAAATCTACAACTTTCTGTCATTCTAAGATCTAGTTGCTCACGAGAAGGGATAAACAGTAATAAATCCTTGTCCTTGTCTTGATTAGAGGAATTGGGGTTAGAATCTTGATTTTTCAAACAGTTTCCTTCAAATAAGTTTGAATTGGAACAACAGAACAAAGTGTTCCGATTCACCCCGCATTTTTTTTTCCAATGGCATTTTTCAGAATTCTTCATTTTTATGACACAATTTATAAAAAATGTAAATTCTAATGTGGTATTCTGTTGTTCAGATACATGTATAATTGAAACATACCACTCTTAGGTTTAAAATATAAGAAGGTTTGTTCTTGCATATGAAGTTTTGCAGTCTATGAAAATGTGATGTTTTCTAGCATTCCACTTACAGCCCTTCTTAGAAGCCAGTAGCGTTGCCAGATTGACAAAAGTAATTTTTTCCTACTTCCTATCATCTTACCTTTCTAAAAAAAAATTAATGGTGAAAAATACCCAATAGTATATTTATGAAGAATTTCTTTGTACGGTCTGGAAGTTTTGTTCCGATTGACCCCGCTGTTCCTATACACCCCATTTTACGGTACCATTTTTCAGCTCGTAGAAATGCCCAAAATAAAATTTGTTCGAGGCTCATATGCAAATGAGAGCACATGTAAATAGCTGCTGTTTGCAGGTAAAATCCAACGCCTAACCTAAAGTTGTAAACAAAGCAAACCACCTCTGTGTAGTTCGTGAAAACGGTTGAGAAGAAAACATACACATAAATTAAATTATTTTCGCAATTAAAATTCCTATGATTTTTTACATGCTTCTAGTAACACAATAACAAATTTAAATATTTGATGCTTGGTTGTATAAGTCTTAATCCTTTGATAAAGTCATTCAAAAACTAAATACAGGAATATGAAGCGTAGAAAAATTGTTAAATATTTTACAATTTACGGCGCCACCTATTTGGTAATATTTTAACTATATTAATAAACAATAAGTTGATTTCAGAGAGAAAATACTTACTCCTGAAGATCAATGTCTGTTATAATACAAACAATTTTCAAAATTTGATTTACATATTGTAACACCTCATGGTATATCAAAAATAATTAATATTATTGATAATGTTCATGAGAATAACATGTAAAATTAAAGCATTGATCCCTTTTGATGTTCAGTGCAGTATTTATTAATGGCAGGTTTTAATAACTTACAAAAAAAATGCGGGGCCCTGTTGCCTTCAAAACACAGACAAATTGCCCTATGTATGAGCTAAGTGACAATTTTTACCGCATTTATTTTAAAACGAAATCTGTGCTAAAAACGAAAAATAGTATTTCGTTCAAACTCTATTATAAAATTCATTATTTTCTCTTTCCGTACTGTAATTTTAAAGTAAATTTCCAGTTCGTTCATTTAAAAAAACTATTATTAATCGTTGCTATTTCACTTCGTACTTTATTCTCCTTACCATGAACGTACAAGTAACAATGCTTAAAAAAATATTGTACGTTCAAAAAGAAATATTAGCACTTTTACATTACTTTTCTGTTTCTTGTTTTAGTTAGTTTTTAGTGAATTTGTGCATGTAAATCAGTAATTAATGCTATTGAAATAGTTTTTACGAAAGCCTTTTAAACAAAAGAGCATTTTTATGTATGAAAAAAAAATCTTTTTTCTCCGTTTTAAAAAGCTTCAAAATTGGATGCTCACCTTTAGAGTTGGGGCGAATACGTCTTGGAAGAAAAATAAAAAAAAAGAAATGGGTAACAAGTTTTATATTCTGGACGGAAGGAGGGGGGGGGATTAGGAAGTCTCTTTTTTGAGCAATAATAGCATTGCAAAATTGATTTTTCAGCAGCAGAAAAATTTGTAATACCTAGTATATTATATGGCAAACACTCCTTTTCTAAAGAGTGTCGCTGAATGAAATTTTGCGGTTTTATATTCTAAAAAAAAATTATTTTAAATGAACTACAGTGAAGCCTTTCCAAACTTAGAAGATAAATATGCGTTGGTGGTTTGTTAAAAGTTGCCTTTTGTGTGGGTGTGTGTGTGTGTGTGTGCTATTTTGTAATTTTACATGCATGTCTGTAATCAGATCTTCAAATTATTACAATATATTTCATAATATAATAGTAAATTAGATGTTTACATTTTAATTGCCACTTTCCACGTGATGTTTGAAGGAAAAATGTGGCGACCAAAAATTTTTCTTCCATTCACCTCCCGGTCGCCACTTTCCCAAACCACATCTCTGTTGTCGACTGACGCTAATGTCATCAAATTGCTACATTGACTTTTTATTAAAACTGATAATTTGAAAGCTATAGTTGCAATTTAATTTCTGTTTTGTTGTTTGGTTCCCCTTTTCTGTAGGTGCTCAAAAAAGTGACGACCAATTAATTTGTTCCTATTCGCCAATGGTAATTTAAAAAAAAAAAATCTCAATCTTGAGAGTTTTTTTTTTTTTTTTTTTTTTGCAGTAATAATTTGTAACAAGTTCCCGAATTGTAGTAACGCACCAAACTGAAGGTTTTGAAATATTTAAAAAACCTCGAGCCGATTTAGTTTACAATTTATGCAAAATATTAGTTGATTTTAAACGCCTCGTTTTAGTAAATAAATTAAGAATTTTAACTGATTAAAATAAGAAATTCTGTATCACACATACTACATTGTTGTTCTCGCCGCAATCAAACGCGCAAATATTCCATGATTTCTGTCGATTTCAATGTCAAATTCTTGAAAACAAACTTAACATTGACCTTCAAAACGCTCAACAATAAAAATCAAAGCAATCATATTTCTTTTTAATGAAGAGCAGGAATTAAAAAAAAAAAAAAAAAGATATCCAAAAAACGAAAAAATTTTGGGATATATATTTTAAGTAGCAATTGACTGAAAAGAACGTCTACTTAATGTCTAGAAACTTTCATAAAAATGGCTTAAAATGAACAACACAAACCAAAAAATGTTTTAAATTTATCACGAAAGGCATTAAAAAATCCCTCAGAGAGAAAAAAAAGCAGCAAAAAAAAAATAATAAAACATAAAAACAAAATGTGCCTTATACGTACGCATATACTTACGAGAGGGGAAAGAAAAAACAACAAACAAATAAAAACCCAAATTGGGGTCAGCGGAGAGCGCTGCTCATGCATATTCATGAGCAGCTTTTAAATGAGTCATTTCGCGGAGCAGAGACGTAAATCGCCGCCGCCGCTTTTGATCCGCGGATTGAACGAGTAGCAGACGTACACAAACATTCGTGCATTTTTTAGATGAGTCTAACGAGACGGCTAAGTGGCTAGAGGTTATTTTGGCTTTCATTTTTCTTTTTTTGTTTTGTTTTTTCCAGTGAGTGTTCTTTATTTTGATTTCCCTCTTTCTTCATTAGGATTATTCTTTTAATCTCTTTGTTGATAGAGTTTATACGCAGATGGATTTCTTGGCATTTTAGGTTCTGAGAATCGGTGATATTTGAAAAGTATAAATTCTACGTTAAAAAAGCACAAATACGTCAAATACGCAGAGATATACGCAGACACGTGTTTCGGCGTTACAAGGAACGGCTTTTTCAATGCAAAAAAATCTGTGCTTCCATAAGCTCACAATTTTTGGCACTTAAAAAAGGCTTTCCTTGAAACGCCGAAACACGTCTGTGCAGTATCCCTGCATATTTGTGCTTTTTTAACGTTGTATTTATACTTTACATTTATTGCACAAAGGTATTTATACGCTTCGGTGATATTTGTTTTGATGTGTGCGAGAAAATGCTTTCTGTTGTTTTTGATATGATTGTAGATCATGTAATATACCAGGGCTGTGGACTCGGAAAGAAAATGTCCGACTCCGACTTGGGGAATTTTAGAGTCTTCGATTTCAAGTCCTTTACACCAAAATCAGTCTGACTACTCTGTTGAGAAATAACCGACTGCAGCTCTTGTAATTTTCAATCCTCCGACTTCTTTACCCCTAATCAGTTTGACTTCACGACTCTGACCTGGCAAATCAACCCAACTAATAAATCATTAAAACAAGTTGAAACATTTTGAATTTCTTAATCATAGCTATTTTTTTTTCTTTCTTTTTTTTTTTTTTTTTCTTTCTTTTTTTTTTTTTAACGAGCAACACCAAAAATGACCAAACTTTAATTGCAGTAACATGTTCCAAATGCTGATAGCAACAAAAATGTCCTCGCCCTCTAAGAAAACACGTTTTTAAATTTTATTTTTATTAATTATAGAAGCAAACATTACTAAATGGTAAAGTTAGAGATTATTTTTATACTTTTATATACTACACGAACAAATTTTAATCACTAGGATCGATTTCGGATTTTAAAGTAAAACTCAACATATCAAATGCACTAGATACGTAATGGGGGGGGGGGATGCTTGCATAAATGTTCCAACTGTTTCCAACAAGATTTTTTTGACACCAAGAGTATTGTTATAGACAAGAAGGCCCGTCATTTAGGGGGGTCGGGGGGGGGGGGTCAATTGCCCCCCCCCTGACTTTGAGAAATCAATGTATTTACATATAAGTAGGGCGTGGTTTTTGATGCTTTTCCGATGAAATTGCATTGTGTTTGGACCCTTTGCGCCCCCCCCCCCCTGGAAAAACTTGAAATGACGTCCCTGTAGATAAGATTTCCAGTGTACTGCTTCGCTTTAAACGATCGCCACTGTCATAAATTGAGCTATTTCGGAGGAAAAAAAAAAATTGTTAGGGTTAAAAATGTGTTCGAAATCACTTGAATTGCAGATTCTTACAAAAAAAACCAATTTTTAACCAATCCCAGCACAACACCCTGATCTTCCCCGTCTTCAATAAACAAAATCGGTATCTTCCCGAGCGAAGGTCATCAACCCCCCGGTTGCCCCTTCCGATAAATTCCCTTCTCACGATTGTTTCTGTCGTCTCTGTTACGGGGTGTGACGATAGCGTTATCGATAGCTCGTCTGATCCTTTAATTGTGATGAATCGATAGTCGGCGGAAGAGGAAAATTAATCGATCCGTAATGACGCGTGGTTGGCCTTGATTAATGGCTGCCGAGTGGTGTTGCCGGGCTGAGTAGTTTGCTGTCTGTTTCGCTGTTATTTTTTCAAAAATTAATATCGGCTGCGTTCTCCTAAATCCCCCAGGGCGATGCTCTCCATAGTTTTATCCCGACAACTAGTTCATTATTACACTAATCAATGTCTCACGGCAATTTCTTTCTGGGTTATTTTTCAGTGTAATTTCTTGGTAGATAAGGCTAATTAATTTCAATTGCAAAGTGATTTTTTTCCCCTCTCAATCGGTTGAGAAATACGCTGTGGAAGTAACGTTAGTTTTGTGGCAACGTATATTGAGGTATACTTCATTTAAAATTTTTGTTTTGGCAGCAGTAATATTAGATTTGAAGTGTACTATTGGTAGGTAGAACGATTAAAGAATAAGACTGAAATTTGACGCGGTATATTTGAAAAAAAAAAAAAAGTATGATAAGAGTAAAATAGAGGCAAGTACTGGGTTTTGTCGTAGAATTAACTTCCCATGATTGAACTATACGTTTCGTTGAAACTTTTGTTTTTTTTTGCTGACTCGATGTATTTGTTTACTGTCCGTCCGTGAGAACCGTGCCTAGCAATCGCGAACCATTCCACTTTAAAAAGGGTGATGGGTTATGATTCGGAACTTTCCGAAGTTTTCAATTCAAAACTTGTATTTGCTGGATCCTTTTGACATATTCGACTAAACTATGTATTTGAAATTAGCATCGTTCCACGTTGTTTTATACGGCTCAAAAAGCTTTTTACTTTTCTTCCCCTTATTGTTATCTTACCTGTCACCCCTATTTTGGTAAGATCAGAGAAGACCTGGACGCATGCGTAAATGCGCGGAAGGCTTTACCTAAGAACATCAGACAGTACTTGCTTTTGTGTGATGTTTGTTTTTGATATTCTGATGACTAAAAATTTCTTTTTTCTCTTTACAGAGCAGAAAAACAAAGTTCCTTTTTCTACTGGCCAAGAACACTGCCAGAGCGTCTATGAAAATAAGTACAGAACATGTCAGTCAACAAACGATGTGTGTATTTTTTTCTAATCATAATTATTTAAAATTGCCTTCAACGTTCATTGGAAATTTCGAGAATAGCATGGTTTTTTTCTTGTTTTATCATCATTTTTTCTTTTCCATGAAGAGTTACTTGCCCTTCAGATCTCATATTACTTTTCGTAATTTTGTAACATTTATTATTTTACTCAGGATTCTCTTGAATTTCATCATCGAGTTCTCATGAATACCGTGCTACCAGTTACTGTCCTGTTTTTTCATTCCATTTGTAATACATTATTTTTGCACTTTTTGATAAGTACAAAATGATAACGTTCCATTGAACATTAATAATTGATCGTGTGATTGTTGAATTCAATTTTACCTTTTTGTTCAAGTATAATTCCATTTATTTTTATTCTTTAAAGATTTCATATTATACAGATATTTTAGATATCATTAATGAAATATTTATTGGAGACAAATTTAATAGTCATGTAAATTGATTTTTTAAATCTTGTTTTTAAAGATTATTCCACGTACCTGAAAGTGTTGCTTCACATATATGTTTCCTTTTAACAGTAATAAAATTACAAAACGAACACATTTTAAAGATATATTTACTTTAACAGTTAATTACTTATTAGGCTGTTGTTTTTTATCTTAATAAATTTATAGAAAATATTAACGAAGAAATATATGCATAGTTTTCTCGAATTTTTAATTTTTTATTTGCTAATCTTTTTGCTTAAAATGTAGTCAATTAAAAATAACAGAAAATCTATCCAATGTGAGACTTTAAAAAATTAAATTAAAAATAAACAACTAATTTTTATTGTTATAGTCGCTGGTAATGTTTTTAAAACTATTGAATGATAAAGTATTGCCCTTGTGATAGCACATCATCATTCCTTTTATTTATATGTAACATGCATATTTTTCCTCTTCTTGCATTCCATATTTTAAGTATTTTAACTTCTCTTTACGAGTTGTTTTTGCTTTATTTCAATATTATATTTTTCTAGAATTAAACCGAAAAAGAAATCTGTGGTTGTTTATCGTGTATGATTTGACGAAATGGTACTTTTGTAAAAAAATAATTTATTCTAAATACGGAAGCATCTATACTAAATTGTGCCTCATTTATTCATGTGAATGCATTCCGCCTTGTGATAACATGAAACTTAGTTTCAATTGTTCATAGTATCAAATGTAGCATATGTGCTCCAAAATGTGAACTACAGTAGAGTACTGATTATTCCAACTCCAATTAACCGAGTTTTCCAATTATCCAAACACACTATCTTAATTTTTTACTAAAATATTAGTTCAACGCAAAAAAGAATAAGGACTTATGAGAAGCGAGGAAATTCAAGCAAAAATAACAGAATTCGCTACTTTTTCATGATAGGTACGTCACTTGACTTGGCGACTTGTTTACTTTCTCCCTTAATAAAAATTGAGAAAAATAAATGAATAAATAAAAAAAAAATAATGATAAAAGAAAGAAAGAAAAGGATTTGCATCCCGTCATGGTTGCTCATTTTTTCCTGATTTTTCATTTTGACAGGACTTTCAAGATTTTTAATGTCTCGATATATTTATTTGGTGGATTATTTAACATTTTAAAGGAGCTTTTATTGCTTTATTTGGGACTATTTTAACCGAACATTTTACATTATTTAATGGCGTATTTTCATCATGTAGGGGATTATTTTACATTTAACTACAGCTTGTTTTTAATGGCATGTTTTATTTGAAAATTCTTAAAAAAGACAAAATAACTTATATCGCCAAACAAGTAGTTTCAATGTAATTTTGTCGAGCATGGCGGCAATGAGCAAAATGAAAAATAATGTCTCAAATTAAAAACGCGCCAAGTGACAACATACCTATATTGGCGAAGTATCCAGAATTCTATGTCTTCAACCTCGATAAAGCGCTACGAAAAATTGTTCATTCGGAAAATTTTTAATTAATATCTATTCACTGTTAAATTTGATTTAACCAAACATTTTTTGCAATAAATATGTTTATTTTAATCGTTTTAATGCAATGAGAAGCAGCTCAGAATTTGATTCTCCAGTTATCCGAAATTTGCTCATCCGAACTAGGGCCGGTCTCGATAGGTTCGGACAGTAGCGTAACCAGGATTTCTTTTCGGAGGGGGTCCAATGGAATTTGTATGCACTCAAATTCGAGTGGTCTCATGTATACGAACAAGAAAGTGTTTCTTTTTTCAAATTTCCTTACTGATTTCGAAGAGGGTCCAGACCTCTTGGACTCTCTCTAAATCCTACCCTTTTCTTTGCCCCTGGGTTCGGATAATTGTTGCTCCACTGTAGTTGAAATGATCTGGAAAAAATTGTAGCAAGAAGTACAGAACCGTTTCTGTATTAAATTTTGTATTACGTCTTTGAATTAATTGTTCAAAGGCTATAAACACACGTCTTCTGAATGTAATTGAGATTGTTTACAAAGAAGCAAAAATGATTCTGAATCTACATATTTCGAACAAAACTGAAGCGAAAGGTCAACTTACCCGATTCTCACAGGCTCTATAATTTTTCTTCGTCGTTTTCGAATCGGTCACTTGACGAATTTACTCAAATGCGATTGCATCCACGTGACTGGTCGAAACTGACAGAGGAAGTTTCACCACCACTAAAGTCGCCCTGAATATTAGTCACATACCAACTGCAAATATAATGAATGTTAATTTCAGTTCCTTTCTTTTTCTAATATGTAATGAGCTGAATTATTTAAGTTCAGTTATTAATTTTTTTATTCAGCTTAAAAATTATCGAATAATATCGTTAAAATCTTAAAAAATAACTTAACCAGAAAAGTACTGTCTTTTAAAAGAATGAATGTTTTAAAAAAATCTATGAATCGTTTTAATAACCTTTACTTTGAAAACATCTTCTGGTAACAAAATGCCTTTTCTTTGGTTGAAAAGTAAGAAATTAGAAAAAATTGCTTCAATTTGACAAAAAGGTGAATTCTTCAAACATTTTGCACAACTTAATGCTTTTCGGCTTAACAAACAGATACACTATTGTCCAAGTATTAAAATTTATTTATGCTGTTAAATGGCTTGCATGATTTTTTTTTTTTTTTTTTTTTTTTTTTGTGCATGTAATACTCCTCATCTTTTCTTTAATTGTTCATGTGTTTTATCAGAACCTGATGATTCGTATTTTACTTTACTCACTATCATTTCGTACTTTGTGTATGCAGTTGTACTCGAAAAGAATGATTTTCGAACTTGTGCAGTAATTCTCTGTTTCATTCATAAAATTGCACAGACTTTCACATTTTTGTTTTTACATTGAAGAAAATAATGCCTTAACTATGAATTAAAGCATAAAATAAGAAACCTTTATTTTGAAAATGACGTATATTTTGTAATCTGCACAGAATCAAAAAATTGTGTAGCTGTTTCAGTACGTAATTTTGCAGTTTTATTTACACTGCAAAAAATAAACGTTTTTACAGTATAATACAGTTAATTTTACAGTAATAAACCGTAAAATTATTAGTTTTACAGTTTATAACTGCATTTTACAGTTTTAAACTGAAACCTCTGCTTTCAGTATTCATACTGTAAACACAACAGTTTACTTTTTGCAGTGTATGCTTCTTATTCCTGAAAAGTAAAAAATCAGTTATGTGACATACTTAAACTGTCGCCAGGGCCCGATTAACCTCTAAAATTAGGGCAAGCTCAGTAATATTTCGGGGCCCCATGCTTTACTTTGGGGGGGGGGGGGAGGTATTCTGATAATTTTGTCACATTGAAATAAAACTCACTAAATGTTGTAAACATTTTTTCTAAAAGTGGCCCAGCAGAAGTCAGATTTAAGTCTATTCCCCCCTCCCCCTTTCAAACTAAAAAATTTATCAGATTTATTACTTCTCATAATTCAAAAAAGTTGAGCCAAATCCCACATTTAAATGTTGTGGAGGTTAACATTTTATGAAATTTGTCCTCATTTTAAAAAACTTTCCTAAATATTTTATTCAACCTGTTTCAATGTTTACATTACCTTTAGAAATGAGTTTCAAAACAGAAACTCAAATTTTTAGTCACAGATAATTAGTCATCTTTGGGGCCCTTGAAAATTTTGAGGGGAAGCTCAAGCTTCCCAAGCCTTTTGGGTAATCAGGCCCTGACTGTCGCACGTTTAATTTTCTGATGTTGTACAGATTGTAAGATACATATTATTTGTAAACATAGGACATTTTTAAAAATGTGGTATGTTTACAATTATTAAGATTAAGAAATTAATTTTTATTGATCAGTTTAGAATTGGAGCTTTTTACTATATTACGGTGTAATCCAGCCAGTGAATGAACCGTTTTTTATTTTACTTTATTATTATTATTATTATTATTGTTTAAAGAATTTGAAGTTTCTTCGTATAAGAATTGGCACAAAACAATAGGTTCCTTCTACACAATCTAAAAAAGAAAATTATAAGAAAATTTGCTTGTTCACTGATTTTAGACGAGGAAATTTTACATCATTGCTGCACCAGTTTTCAATTAAACACCTCTTAAACCTGAAAGCAGAACTATAGAAATTCTCCCAGTTTTTTTTCCCCAGTATTTACACAAATCAATAAAAATGTTTTTAATGTAATGTGTCATATACTACAGTTTTTAACGATACATTTTGAATTTCTGAAAATAGAATTATCTTGAGCTTTCATTTGTTGGCCAGACCATTTTAGAACTTATATCTTCAAAAATCGTAACAAATTTAGTTTTTTTAAGGATTTAACGAAAAACAGTAGGTTGCGCTCTGATAAGTTTTAAACAATTACTGATGCAAATGTACATTTTACATTAAAAAAGATTGCATTCAAGTGTACAGCCTCCTGTTTTTTTTTTTTTTTTTTCGTTAAAATAATTTCTAAAATATATGCAGCAGTGTACCGTATGTCACAAGAAATAAAAGCATATTTTACTTCTTTATTTAAATTTCTTCTCAAATATCTTTATTCTATCAATTTAAAAAACGTGTTTTTTTATTTAAGTCTTTTTTTAATTTTTTATTTTCTTTATAACCAAGTAGTTAATGAAACGAATGCACACTTATCAACAAGTACAAATTATTCGACGCTTTTTTTGTTTTGTTTTATTTTAACATGTTTTTCCTTCACGTCAATCCTGTTAAATATAACCGAAAATCGCACCTCACTCATTTTAACTGATAAAGCGTTTCAAAGATAAATTCAAAATCGAAAGCTTGTTATTGCTAGATCATTTAACGGAAAAATATTTATATTTTTTACTCCCCTGTGGCTTTTTTACTGGTCTGCTCAAATTGCTTTTTCTCATTTTTTTTATTTTGTTTTTAATTAAAAAACATTAATTAAGAAATGGTCTTCTACTAGTCATTAATAACTGCTCAATGAAAAATAAACCCAAGAGAAAATTAGGAAGGGAGGTACAGTGCAATTTTTTGCGTTATTTAAATGAAAGTTAAATACTCAAAATACACTTTTATAACGCACTGAAGTGAAAAAAAAAATACTCTAATCAAAATTCTGTAATATTTTCTATTTAAGTAACGTATTATTTGTAACGTTGCATTAAATAATGTTATTTTCTTGTTAAGAGTTCAAATGCTCTAAAGAAATTTGTTGTTGATCCAACTGCTTTTTTTAATGCTTCGTATTTTAAGAATTTTAGTTCAAACTGTGCTAAAGCAATGCTTGTATTAATATACGAAGCATACTGTTCATTTAAAAGTTAAACTGAAATTTTAATAATTATGTGTACACTGCACAATATTTTGTTACATAAAAACTTTATTTGAAGTACAGCAGACATATTTTCTAATTTCTTATTTTTAAGAAATGTTTATTACCGTACAAAATACCATTGCTTTAGATTTTGTCTTAGTTCGTAAAAAATAAGAATATATTTATTAATCTGCAGTTTTTAATTGAAAATCCAAATAGTTATGTTGAACATTCCAAACACAAAATGTATACTCATTTGATTACAATTTCCTCGATTGATATGATGGGTTTGTTTACAAACGCAATATACATTCGAAATAATGTCAGAATGAAACAATTTGGTTCAACTGATGTTCCATACCAGTGCTCTGTGTTGTTTTATGTTGGTTTCAAATTGTTAACCGTAACCGAATTCTTTTCCCAGTGCTGTTTACAAAAAGCTAAGATGCCCGTGTTCTTTGTATATTGTTAGGTATCATTACTTGTTTTGTTTGTTTGTTCTTATAAAATTGTATTCATCAAATGTATATATGTAAAGGATTGAAGTCCGCTGAAAGCGGTTATTGATTAATAAAAAAATGTGAAAATTTTGCTAGAATTCTTCACTGTGTATTACATTTTCAAATCCGTTATACATTTTAACCCATTAATGCCTGTCATTTTTTTTCTTCAAAGATAATTTGTATACTGGTTACAAATAGTGTTTAATGGACAGGAAAAATAATTAAAAAAATATCAGGTAAAAAATAATTTTTTTATTAAAAAAAGAAAAATCGTTTTTAGAAAGGGACGCTAGGCACCAGAGGGTACATACTTTTACTAATTTTTTATTTTCCTCCTGCGATATAATATTTAAAAAAACATTTTATAAGAAGAAATAAAAGTAGCAATTAACATAAACTGGGAAGCTGGGAAGAATTTTAAAAACTTAGCTTTTTGTTCTTGAGATTGTGAACGATGTAATTCTCAATAAAGATTATAATAAAACGGCTACAGAACACACTTTACAATGGTTATGTGCTGCAAACTGTTAATAATAATATTGAAACAATACCAAAGTAATAATTGAACACTATTATTTGGTTGAAATGTTCATTTTCGGAAAATTCAGATACACTTTTTGGATCGTCCCTATAAAGGGACGCTAGGCATTAATGGGTTAAATTTGTGAAAAATTATTGGATCTGTTTCAGAGATAAGGGGAGCTGGAACTAAGTGGATCACTTGAGGTTTGATGATTTTTTTTAATTAACATTTAATCTACATGCTGAAAAAATTGTAGGGTCATATTTTTCCACTGTATACGCTCGTAATATATATTTATTAATGCAGAAAAATTCACCTTTGTTATAAAACATTAATAGCAAAACTTTTTCAGATGTATTGGGAGATGGACAAGTATTTACTCCCCTTCCCCCATACCACTTTAATAAAAAAGTAAAGAAAAGAAAATGTTAAGTAAAAACGGGCCATTATATCTATTTACTAAAATGCGGTGGTTTTTTTAGTGGTTAAAACTTTTAAACCCCTAACCTCCAATGACTTTTTTTTTGAATAGCAGTGGGATCAACAATTAATATATTTTTTAAACTATAAAAGCAACATTAACCAGGTCAAATATATTTTTAACGCTCCTTCAAGCTTATTTCACGTATTAAAAAGTGAAAATACGCTAAAAAATAGTCCAGCGTATTTTTAAGATTTGCATTCGAAACAGAAGTATAGCATTGCGGAAAATTTGAAAAAAGAATGCAATTTCAATTTCGAAAATCGTACACGCGAATTTAAAGTTTCTTTTTAAATTCAAAATGTTATTCATTCTGGAGGCAAAAAATAAAATACACACCTATCGCAATCGTCTTCGAGAAAAACATAATTTGAATTCGATACGTCGAAATTCAATTTTTTAAAAATTTACTTATTTTACTGGAATTTCTAACTATCGTGACACCGCTTCCGAATCCTCCGAAAATAATTTCTTTTCCCTGAAAATTTTCAAGGATTATTTTCACGCCTCGGAAAAAAGTGGCACACTACCTCTACTCACATTTAATTTAAAGCCAGTTTGCGATTTTCAGTCATTTCTCTCTTATCCTCTTACAACACAACATTCATACATATCTTAAATTTTTGCTTACTCAGAATCGTATTGCTTGTGCATTTACAAAATACATAAAAAACTTCGTGAAAGTTTTGTAAGTATATTTCGTGAATAACTGACGCACGAAGCACTTTGTGAAGTCATTTCTAAATACATTGAGTATCACACATACAATATAATATCAGAGGTGTATTTCATCGACCTTATCAAAAGCAATAGCGCACCCCCAAAACACTACATAGAACCTAAAAACGGAAATCCCCTCCAATATATTCCCCTAAATACTTCAGTGCCTTCGCTTATCCCTTGCCCTCATCCTCCGCCCTCCCTGATAATATCATAATTTAGGTGAAAACATTCCATTTTATACAACTATTCAAAATAATTTTGAACTTTCTATTTAGGGCTATTCGCTACTTTGGAAAACTAAATACTAACCTAGCAATAATAAACAGCGTATACTAAGCATCAATTAGCTATGTTCGAAATACAAAAGTATCGAATCTTAAAATATATTTTTCTAAGCCAAGTGTAGCAGTAGCATGTTTTCTCACTTGAAACAGCTAAGATTCCAATGGTATCACTATTAAAAGCATTTTGTTAGTGAAAATTATAACTGAAAATACCACTTTCATTAAGATTTCTTTTTTCCGTCGATTTCTTAATTATAATTTAATCAAATAATTTTTATCCAGTCGTTAGTGTCCAATATCTGCTTTCAGCGCACACCAAACGAAATGCAATGGCGCTCAGATCATAACCAAGTAAATAAAATTGTGTGATTGAGTACAGGGGAGCAACGAAAAGACCGTCTTGGAGTCAACAGCCCTCCTCCTGAACTCTTGGAAGCGCAGTATGTTGAAAATCCAGTGTAGTAACACGATTGATGGAGCCGCTAAGAGCTATGATGGGCTCCTTGTCAGTTAGGTCGCCGAGTCCCTCTCCCCAATAAACTTGTAAAATTTACACTACTCTGAATCCAAACCGGACACAACCGAAGACTCGTGCCCCTAGTTTTCGACTAGGCGGACATGGCCTCCTGCCAACCCTGGGGATCTCCTCCCAACAGGAAAAAAAAATTCGGTTACGCTACTGGTAGAAAATTTTGTTCCCAAAAAGAAACCGATGATGTTCATCCTTTGAATGGGGAAGTGTATCGCAAGAAGTTCTAAAACCAAATTGGAACGAAGTTTTGCAATACGATACGTGTGGGCAATGTCGTTATTTTTAACGATCCGTTCATCAAAGGAATGATCTTTTATCTTACCCGCTCATTAAACGTTCATTTGAATAACTTTGCTCACTGAAAAAAATTTATCGAAATTTGGAAAAAGTTATTTTAAAAATTATCTACCATAAATGACTAAAATTTTAAAGTGATAAATTATAAGCAATTAAAAAACCCGGACAGAAGCCTATAAAAATAATAAACTTAATTCATGAACTTACCAGCGTGAGCAAGATGGCGCCTAAAAACGGCAGAGCAAGTGATACCAAGTGCTTTTGTAATTATAAAATAATTAAGAGAACAACTACCAAAACGTTAACTTGTGTAGTATAACTGAAAAAATACTTCTAGTACCTTAGTACACTGTTCCAAGTTCTAAGCCGTTTACGTGTTCAATAAGACGTTTGTTCATTTTAAGGAGTTTGTCTTTTATATCCGTTCATGACCGACGCATTCGTATTATACATTGTCGCTCGCGCGCGTAATGCTCTATATAGTTATCTCTCTGTGAGTGTTAGCATAAGATAAATCAACTGCATTTTAGCCGTAATAACCACCCCTGCATAACACAAATAAAAACTTTTTTTTTCCTTTTATTAGTTGAGGGAAGAAGTCTCACGAAACGTATCCATTATTCACTTTCACTTTTTCCAAGTAGCAAAATGACTACTTTCCGAATGTGTATACTCGCCTTTCTTCTACATCTGTCATTTCCTGCTTTGTTAAACTCAGTGTCAAATTATAGGTGTTCCGTACCCCCTCCAAGCCCCAACCACCTTTCGCTGCACCTAAACCGACCCACCCTATAAATAAAGTCTACCGTTTTGAACTTTGACCTCGGCTCTTTTTTTTTCCTTCCGACCCCCACCTCCCGGGAAGTATCTTTTCGAATGTTGTGGAGAGGGGGTGTCGTCTGCGAGGAGAGCTTTGACTGCAGTTGCGCGTGAACAGTTGCAAGAGGGTTGCGGTTATGGTTCTTAACCTGCGCGGAAGACGTAATCAATCATTGCTCTTTTTTTCCGCCTTTGTTTGTGAAAGATGAAGGAAAACCATTGCAAGGTGATGCGGGTAAAAAAAAAATAAGTAAACTTGTTTGGCAGCGTGGTAGGAGAACAGGAAATGAAATGAATGCTTTGGATGCAAATGGACAAACACTTCTGTCAAAACTCCTGAACTAGTGAGAAGTTGTCCAAAATAAGTTCAGTAGAACCTCATTAATTCGGAGAAATGGAGGATCCAGGTAGACCGAATTGATGAAAGTGCAGATTAAACAAATGACCTGCAAATTTAATCAAGGTACATAAACTACTGCAAGTAGTGTAAATTGAAGGGCTTGGAGGAAGGATGAAGGGGCTATGTAATATTTTAAAAAATGAACACTCTGGACAATGGTAAGAAATGGATACAGGTAAGCCGATAAATTTGGTACATCAAAAAGTAGATGTCATTAGACCATTTTCATACGCACGCTACCGACAAAACCAGAGAAAAAAAAAGCTGCAACACCTGCAACAATAAAACTTTGAATTTTAAGTACTCTCAATTTCTGCTTTGTCACATAACCCCTTCATCTCCCAAGCCCTTCAATTGTATTTTAAATTTTCCAAAACTAAGTATAGCTTTACTAATCCTGTCTAATAGGGGATCCTGGTCTTCCAAATAAATAGTACAAGATCTGACTTGGGTTAACCTACTCTCATCGAGTTTCCTAATAAGTTATATATAAAAATGTAGATAAAACTGTTGCAAACACGATGGTGAAAGGCTGACTGAGCAAAAGTGCTCCTTTCATAGGGTTGTCGCGATTGTAAGAATTTCAATAATGGAAGTCATTTTGCAGATTTTCTGTAGCTATCTTCACGTTAAAGAAGAAATTTAGCAGAAAGCTGTGAAATTTCTGCAGCGTTCTTGTAGAATTTTTTTAAAGCACATAATTTAAAAAAAAAACACATAACTTTTTAATCGCCTTATGAAAATGTAGAGTTTTGAGCCGAATAAGTGTTATTTGGGAGAGATTTAGATCCGATTTTAATTTTCAAAAAACTGCAGATTCTTTCAAAATGTTAAGACTTTTTCAGGAAAACTGCAGTTTTACTCAACTACTGGAACTTCAACTAGCGACAACCCTTTTATTGGATCACGTTTGTTTAGGTAGCCATATGCCATCGTGTTAGTCATATTTTTATCTGTACGGACCATTCCACGTGACGGAACGGAACATTTGGAGCAGTTTTGTCACTAGATTTTGTTCCATAAATACAACTGAAACAAGCTAGGAATTTTTTGGTTAGTAGCAACAGTATAGATTTGTCATGAGAGTTACGTGGAAAGTTAAAAG
Source organism: Uloborus plumipes (assembly GCA_038373865.1). NCBI lineage: Eukaryota > Metazoa > Arthropoda > Arachnida > Araneae > Uloboridae > Uloborus > Uloborus plumipes. The sequence goes on from JAXGGA010006154.1 coordinate 33,736, forward strand.
TTCATACTCTTAATGATAATAATTCAAGGATAAGCAATATTATGCATGTGACGGAACGGCACTCATACGAGTCCCATTCCGTCACACTTATTTTAGGGCTCATAATTCAGTTATATTCTAAAAACTTACCCATTTTAAACTTTCTACATAATTCCTATGACAAATTTTTGCTGTTGTTAACAACAAAAAAATTCCTAGCTTGTTTCAGTTGTATTTATGGAACAAAATCTACTGACAAAACTGCTCCATATGTCCCGTTCCGTCACGTGGAATGGCCCACATTTTTATGTATAACTAGGAAACTTGCTGAGGGTAGATTCAATAGCGTCCTTATAAATGAGGTTATTCTGTAAAACTAAGATTAAATTAAAAATTTAAGCAATCCTAGACCCTGCTTGCCGATCTCATTTTAAAACGAACTTCACTGGTCAGACAACATTTCAAATTTTATAATATTTAAATATTTTCGATAGAATATGGTGAATACGGACAAGGAAAGCTAATCATCACTACAAAATTTGCTAGTCGTAAAAGCAGAATAAAGAGGGAAAATTGGAAATTCTTTTAAAATATTTACACTAAAATCAATTCTAAGTAGTTGCAAACAAATAGAAACTGACAACAGATAAACATTTTAAATCATTGAGTTTTCTTTAATCGTCGGCCTAGAATGACATCTTTTTCCAATCGTGTAAATTTAAGCCTTAGCCGCATTTGCTAAAAAACGTTATAATTCGAGTTTTATTTTACATAGAAGTTCCAAACACATGTTACTAGACGGATTTTTTTCTTTCTTTTTTGTACTATTGTTTTAAATTTTCTAGCATATTTTCACTTCAAAATCGCGAAAAACATTTTATAAAGTTTTTTAATTAATATCTTCGTTAATTTGACTCAACCTAGATAAAAACGCTCTTGATCGCTTCACCTTTCAAAAAAAAAAAAAAAAAAATTCAAAATCGGTCCATCCGTTTAGGCTGTACGCTGCCACAGACAGATACACAGACACGTCAAACTTATAACTCCCTTAATTGTTGCGTCAGGGGTTAAAAAGTGCGTAAAATAAAACTTCTAAACCTTTAAAAAATTCCACTTTAGCTTTTTGTGTTTTGTAATAAAGCATAGAATGTTTCAATGTAGGAAGGGAGCTTTCAACAACTCCGAAAATAACTTTATCGTGCGACAAATGTATCGACGTCGGTGTCAATTATGTTTAAAAATAGCCAAAGATTAATGCAGTAAAACCTCGTTTATCATAAGTCTCGAATCATTCCTATTCATTTTAATACAAAAAATGAATACTTTATACATCGCGAAATATGGGTTACACTTCGTTTCCCCCACCTGAAAATCGAAAAAGTGCTTGGCTATCTTTCTTGGTTTCTATCGAGCAGGGGCGTGGAAACTTAATAAAAACAGGGGGAGCCCGGTGCAGTACCAAAGCTTGTCACTTTCTTGGGGGGGGGGGGAACACACACTTTGTCACCCTTTACACTAAAACTCAATTATAAAGTCATAAATGATAAAATAAACATTTTTTGTGAATAAAATAAATTTAAAAACACTACTATTTCGCTCGAGAAACAAGCACACTTTTACATTATTAATATGAACTTAGTTTTTGATGTAATATTTGCTTAGAAATAGGAAGTCTGAAACTTTTATCCCGGAAAATTTTTCGAATGGTACCTTTTAAAAATGACGGATTTTTGGTGACTTTAGAGGCTAGAAAATTTAATAGGCTAGAAATAGTAATAAAATTATTTTTCAGCAAAAAAAGGGCATTGAAAAGCATTTTTTTGGAATAGTTTTGAAAATTTTCGAATAGGGTTTGAACGTTCATTCTTGTGTCGTTTCCCTTCAGTCCGTTGAAAGACGTATAAATGGTGCTTTATGTATGTTTATGTTTATAAAAAGGATTTTTGATTTGTGTGAGACACCATGACGATTCTTTTTTTACAGAACCCTGGCATGATGCGATGATTCTTGGGGATATATCTTAGGAATCTACTTTTGATGAAATCTACTTTTGCCATATTGTATTATGAGACGACACAACAATACTATTATGAAATAAGCCGTCCTTAAAATACGTATTCTTCTAGTATTTCAAGATCATCTTTTCCATTAGTAAAATCTGTCAAAATTGTTCCTTCAATGCGCATTCTTCCAGTATTTAAAGATTATCTTTCCCGTCGGCGAAATCTGTCAAAATTGTTCCTTCAACCTGAGGTCACACAAAGCTATTCTGTTCATCCAGCAACCGCTTCTCTTCCTCTCCCTAGTTAATAATGGCACACGCGCCATGCAGATTATGTGCAGTATGCGGTTTCAAAATGAGGGTGGTCGATGATCGATTGTAATTCCAACTACCCCCCCCCCCTCCAACACATCGCTCTCCCTACCAATTACTAGGGAACCTCATCACTAGGAATAGATGCTATTGGAATTCCTGTTTTGCGGCTACTAACAGCTGCCAGTCTTGGAAAATTTGTACTCTTCCTTGTAAGCGTTTAAGGATGAAGAATGTGTTCTTATTTTCGTAAAAAGGTCGTAAAAGTTTTAGTCCGGATCTTTTTTTTTTTTTTTTTTTGTGAAATTTTGGTCATTAACTACTATTTGAAAAAAGGGATTGAGGTGGTTTTGATACTAAATGTCTCAAATTGATACAGTCGAACCTCTGAAACAACGAACTTAAAGCAAGATCGAGTCAGCTTTTGTTTTAAGAGTGAGTTATTTTCAAAAGGAAGGTCCCGAAGTGTAATTTTTGTGTGAAAATTGTGTGCGTTTGGTGATTTTTCTGATATATAAATACCAACAATGCAGTTTTAGGCTATTTTTGATATTTAAGGCTACAGGACACTTTTTTTTTCAATTATTGATCTATATGTCTAAAACTCTTTGTGCTTGCATATTTACTACATCTAAAAGCATAAAAAATGGTGCAAAACCAATGAATACTTTTTTCGAAATTTAAAATAAAATAAAAATTAGCGAAAATTCCCAGATTTCAAATTGCTCCATGCATCACAATATTTATTGGATTATGACAAAACCTTAGAAATACATTAGGATACTGTCTAGTTATAATTTCACGGATGAATTTGAGTCATTACAGTTTAGTAAAATTAGAAATTCTGCTTTTTTATTGTTAACTTATTTACTGAAAAATTCGTATAAATTTTAATTTTCAGCCATCTTTTATAAACTAGCTCATAAAACCTTACATGTAATGCATAAGTTTTGCAATCATGCCTAATGAATAGAAACTGAGTAGAAATTAAAAGTTTGAAAAAAATTTTGACGCATGGAGCAATTTGAAATTTGGGAATTTTCGTTAAATTGTTTTTAAATTTTAAATTTCAGAAAAAGTGTTGAGAGCTTTTTAATTTTATATACCTTTCTACACATTTTTCTGAACTCAAGCTAATGTACATATTGAAAATAAATTCTGACAGTTATAGGAATCCCGTATTTCTTTTGTTAGAAATTAAAACCTTACTAGCGTGACATTGGTTTTAGTGTTTTTATAGCTTAGTTCGAGTTAGAACTGTTTAAAGTTTTAACTTCTTTTATTATTTTAAAAGTTTAATTAAAAATAATAATTACTTAAATTATTATATTTAAATTGGTTGACTTTTACAATTTTATGAAAATCATAAACAGAGAAATCTTCGTAAAAGTATTTCATTTAAAATTTCAACAATAAATATTAAGATTAAACACTGCGAATTGATTTTAACGTAAACAGTAAGTTGCAAAGAAATTTTTTTTTTAATAATCCGAAGCAAAAAAAAAGTTTTTTTACTAACTTGCTAGATAATATTAATTGAAGACCGTTGCTTATGAAAGTTGTTGCAAACAACGGAAACTTTTGAGATTAAATTTGAGATGCGCATGATAAAATTAGTACTGCGGAAATTGCCTCTAGTACATAAATAAAATGAAAATTACAAGCTGTTCCTATATAATTTTGCGCAACATGGGGATATTGCTTACGAAAAATTGTATTTCATAAAATTAACCTTTTGAAAGTAAATTTTCTTACCGTCTTAAAACTTCCAAATGATTGTCAACACTTTAAGTAACGCAATTACATCCAATTGCGCTATAGACTAAGTATTAACCAAATATTTGAGATGAAAATTTCTGGAGTGTTCTTCGATGCTTTTAGAATTTTCTTTGTTTTAGATCTTTCAAAGTTATGTGGCAAGTAAAGAGCAAAACAGAGGAAATTATTTTGTCTCCAGCGGCCAGTATGAAAAATTTCATTCGTCTCTCATTTTTGAAATAATGGCTAAGCAACTTGCTTTTCCAGTTTGTTGAAATTTGTGGTCCTAATTATATTAGTTAATGTGAGTAATATATGTGAAATAAATTAACTCCTAAGTACTACTTATTGATTTTGGAAGTATAGTTTTTATAAATTACTTAACGCTTTTCGTGCACGTTAACGTCAGTTATTTTTTAAATTCGAGATAGGGTTGTTATAAGCAGAAGATTTTTTAATCACCACTTTATGAAAAATGTGTTAGTAAAGTTTCAACAGAAGGTAATAGAACATAATGTAGTTATTAACATCAGCGGTCAATTATAGCATAAATCTTTCCTTGTCGTATTTTAAGAAAAAATAGCTTTATGCTTTCTTAACAATATATACGTATATATAATAAAATAAATAAAATAAAATAAAAATAAAAATGCGTAAACTGGGTTCTCAAAATTTCCTACTCATGGCACCCTTTGAATAATTAGTATTCTCACGGCACCTTAGTCTGTATCTATTATATGTAGTGAACAGAAACAGTGGATGTTTGGCGGTAGCATTCGTCGATTCCCGTAACACCCACTTTGGGAACCTCTTGTGTAAATAAAGTTTCAACAGTATGTAATCGAGCAAAATGTAGTTATTAACGTCTGCAGTGAACCATAGCGTGAATCTTTCCTGATCATACTTTTAAAAACTGTTTCATGCTTTCTGTACAAAAATAAAATGTGTAACAAGGGGTTCGCGAGCTTTTCCTACCCGCCGCACCTTTCTGCGAGTTGGATCTTTCTCACGGTGCCCTTGACTGCCTTTAATCGTGTACATTTCGCGGCACCCCTTTCATCTGCCTGCGTCACCCCTTTTGGAACCCCCTTGTGTAACTAAAGCTTCAACAGAACGTATTGGAAAAAAATGTAGTTATTAACATCTGTCGACGAGCATAGCGCAAATCTTTCTTTATCATAATTTTAAAAACCTTTCATTTTTTTTTATTGAAAAGAATGAATACTTCAAAATAATGCAATGGATAAAATGTAACTTTAATCAGCCATTCAAAAAAGCTCAGGTATTTTCTTATCGTAAGTTAAGAAAACACTTTATATTAACACTTTACGAAAAGAAAGATTTATAACTAAAGTTTCCCAAGAGAATGTAATGCGATAAAATATAGTTAAAAAAAATCAGCCGTCGAACACAGGAGCGCCCCGAACTTAAAATTTTAGGAGTGAGAAAATTCTCGAATTCCCAAAAAGAACTCTAAATTTTGCCGAATGATAAATTACGGCTATGCACACTTACTTGCATTTAATGAAAAGTGTTATTCTGACATTTAAAAATTGCTATATTGTAATTATATTTCCAAATTTGACGAACCGTCAGACAAAATTACCGAATAAGGAAATTTTTAGGGAGGTCACAGTGTACCACCATTTCCTGCCATTGGGGCGCCCTTGATGGAACATAGTGCAAATCGAAACGAATATGTTTTTTGATTTATTGACTTTTTGAATAATGTTATAAAATTTTGGGGATAGAAAAATCGAATTAAACTTGAATTGCATTTAACTAAAATGCTTTTTATCTTCACAATCACATTGCGGATATAAGGTTGATACAGCTATTAAAACGCTTACATGGATATGGGAAAACAAGTCCTCCTGATTCAGAGCTTTTATCTTGTGCCCTACCCAGATAAAGCGAATATCTAATCAAAGTTAATTACATTTCAACGCAGGGCAGACGATTTGCTTCCGAGAGATCGCGCTGCCCCGTCCCAGGGGTCGTCAAATAGGAGGGTCCAGCCAAGCGAGAACAGTCGTCCGGCCATTTAACCTAAGTAACGAACTCACCCTCGCTCGCAATTAAATAGTGCACAAAAATCCGTAACTGCTGACAATCTGTTCTGAGCGATAGTATTCAAATCCTAAAAAAAAACGCATCTTTTTTTCCTTAGTTATTGAAAACTCAATTTTTTTCAACAAAGACAAATTTCTCTTTGTTTTTATAGTTGCTATATATTCAAATTTATATCAGCAACAAAATCGAAACTAGACCGATTCTCGTGCTATATTTTCAGTTTTTATTCTTCGTACTAAAACAAGCGATTCATTTGTACTGTCCGTAATTGAAAACCGCGCCTAACACTCGGGAACCATTCCACTTAAAAAAGAGGTGATGGGTTGTGAGTAGGAACTTTCCGAAGTTTTCAATCCTTTTGCCACATTCAACTGAACTACGTGTCTGAAATCAGCATCGTTCTACGTTGTTTGATACAGCTCAAAATGCTTCATTCTTCCCCTTGTTGTTATGTTACCTATCACCCCTATTTCGGTAAGAAGAGAGACCTGACGCATGTGTTAATTCAAGTTAATCAATGTCAAATGATATGTACGTTTCTAATGTAGCATGGGAATATCTCGATGTGGTCAAAATTTCGCAAGGCTTATACATAAATCAGATAGGGAAAGAAAACAATAGACACTATACTACTTTTTTCAAAACTTATCTTTTATTTTGGTTACTACTGTTAAAAAGTACAGAAATAATATTAATGATGCAGTATAATTGACCTATAACCTGAGCTTTGAACGTAGAAGGCAACGTTTTGTGCCTTTTTCCGGTTAATTTCTCAATTGAATAACACGATGTTAAATATCTGTAAAGCAGTTTTCCTGTTAGCATCGGTTGCGAAGGGTGAAACGGCATTTAGGGAAAAAGTCCCTTATCGGTGCATCAAGAGCGAAACATAGTTTTGGGACTTTACTTTTGTCAAATTGCATTCGTAATTTGTAGGTAACGGATCACGTGACCCATTGTTCGATCGATGACTAGTAGATAGAAATTAATTGGTTTACATTGGTGAGTGGGCTTTTCTGCTGCAATATTCGGGAAACCATGAATGATTATTCCTTAAGTCATGTGACTCAAGAAATTCTAATATCAAATATATTTAAATGAATTCATTCAAAGTGATTTATATTTTATGTTTTCTTTTTGAAAAAAAAATAATAAATAAAAAATATCTATAACAATTTTATTTTTACAGCATTTTATTTAATTTTACAATTGCGTTTATTTCTTATTGCATTGTTTACTTTTTGATGATTGCTTTATGCATTAAAAAAAAACAATCTTATTTTTTAGCGTTACAACTGCACACATTTTTTACAGCATTGAAAAGTTATGTTTCATATACGATGACATAACTTTTTTAAAAAATACGAGTGCTCTTTTTGTATGGTACTTAGTAGGAATAAAATATTTTAAAAGACGCACAGAAATTCATGCAAAGTTATAAATTTTAGAGACACGGTGGAATCAAATGTAGAACATAGAAATTCAAGCAGAAAAAATCTTTAAAAAAAAATAAAAAATGAATAAATAATAGAATAAAATAAATAACACTTTTTCACAAAAGCAGGCTATAATATTTCATTGACTATGCTTTAATTTGTCAGGCTCAATATTTATTTTTTCTTTTAATTATATTTTATGCCACTGGCACTAAATCAGTTCACCTCAGCGTAAGAAATCGCCAACTGGATAAACACGACAGATTTCTATTCCTCTTTAGCTAAAAAATCGCCATCAGGACCGATCCCTAATAGGGCAGGGGTCGCAAGCAAAGCGATCCCCTCGTTTTCTATCCTAACTTTGGTGCGTAACTGCTCAATGGCCTGGAACTGACTACCGGTTTCAGTTAATCTTGGTAAAACACTCCGAGCCACTTGCGGCTGCCCCCTGATTACGTCATTCGCGACCACCCCAGGGTTATTTGGATTGTGGGGATCGGATCCCCCGTCCCCATTTAACGATCACTAGGTTTTATGTGTGGAATTGTGTTGATGTTACTCCAGGTCGTCGGGATTGGCGATTCACCCCCCCCCCCCTCCCCCAGCTAAAGAACCGAGTTCACGCGTTATCTTTTTATTAAGATATCGCTATCTATTTTATGTAGAAAGTTTGTTTGGCAAAACAGTTTAAGGGAAAAATTAATTATATTGCGATATTTCTCTCTATTTGAAACTGCTCCACTCACTTTCTTTTGTAACGTAATTGCATCTATTGTTGTAAAATTGAGAACAAAAACCCAAGGTGCATAATTACCAAGTTGAACGATAATACTTATAAAAATCAATGAAAATGAATTTATTAACTTAGTTTAAAGCGATCCTGTCACTTTAAGGTAGGTTATTTTGAATCATGTGCAAAAATGCAATAATATATAGCAGGAGGAGTGGGGGGGGGGAGATATTTCAACTTTAAATCAGCACTCAAGACTAGCTTCTAATATATCATAGAGATTCTACACAAAAATGTTGATCACAAGGTACAAGGACAGGAATAACACTTACAAAGCCTTTTAGCGCCCCAAAAGTGTTTGTTTTAACTCGTCATCTCTCTCCCCTTTTCTGTTCTGCCATCTGCCTCCAAAAAAGGGTTATTCTACGCCAAAATAGAATTTTAAAGCACGTGTTTTCTGTATTAATTTTAGTTGAAAACAACTTTATGTAACAATACAGCAAAAGAAATATATTTCCGCCTCAGGAACTTAGAGGCTATGTTAGACAACATTTAGCCAAACTCATCCCTGTCATGTCCTCCGGACTTCATCTCATATGGATAAAAGGGACAAAAAGTATTTGTTTTAACTCGTCCTCCCCCTCCCTGTTTTGCCCTCTGCCTCCAAAAAAGGGTTATACGAGGCTAAAAAAAAATTTTAAAGCACCTGTTTTCTGTATTAATTTTAGCTGAAAACAACTTTGTGTAACAATACAGCAAAAGAAATATTTGTACGCCTCAGGAACTTGGAGGCTACGTTAAACAACATTTAGCCAAACTCATCTCTGTCACGTCAACCGAACTTCATCCAATACGGGTAAAAGGAATAACGTTTCCAAGTCCTTCAGCGCCCCAAAAGTGTTCTTTTTAGCTCGTCTTTTTTATTCCTCCTCTTCTGCGTTGTGCCCTCTGCCTCCCATTGTGAAAGTCGAGAGCGCGAGGGGGGCATTCTCGAGGCATCAGGTGGCAAGTGGCGTGGAGTGTTGGCGGAGAGCAGGGCTCTCCACTCTTGACTTGGAAGCCCTCGAGATGCCAAGGCAGAGGTACGTATCCTGGTCGTCTGACGAAGTAATTAGCCTCTGTCTCTGAGGTGGTCTCGTTGCCCGGACTTGCCTCTTGAGCGGGCCGCCAGTTTGTTTTTTAGCGCCTGGGAGTTTATTGAAGGCATGGTTTGCCGAACCGGGGGCTTCTGGAAATTTAATCGAAAGCCAATCGCATTTTATAACGATCACATTAAGCAGTAAAGGTTTCTTTACACTTTTTTAAAAAGTCCTTCATAAAATCTATGAATTAACGTCACAATGAATACCCATTTCAATAAAGAATTCAGATCAAACTGAAACATACTAAAAATTGAGTTCTGATTTCACTTTTTCATCGCAGGCATTTCCTCTCTTGAAAATTTCCAAGAAGACTTGTGTTCCAGTAAAGTCGGTGCTTTAGAAACATTCTATTTGTTTATATTTTAATTGCAATGTCACGCAATGGAAACTGTCAGCAGCATTGTTGGTTATGGACCATTATTCCATTTCAGTTAGTCACTGCTGATATTTCGCTCGGGAAAAAAAAGCAACCATTGGGATTCCATAAAACTCTCTTTTCTGACGCTATTCATCAATTGTTGAAGGAAGTGGTTTTTTTTTTCAGCCTATCTAAAAAACCAATAATCAGAGAAAAAAATGGAAAGAAAACAATTGTAGAGTAATTGTTTACTGCCCCTGAAGTTATCACGCAACCGTTAGCGTGACGGGGCTATGGAAAAAACGAATGTTGTATTGACTTTTGCAATTCTCATCTTCTATACGTATGGGAAATATTGGATCAGATAAGCGGGTCTATTTTTTTTCCATGTAGGATGTTCTATTCAGCTCCGTTTTCGGGGTGGGCCGAACACGGCATGCACTTCCGGGTAAGAAAGATCATCCTACTTAACAAGTGGTTGCAATACTTGGTGTCTACAGTGTTTCAAATGAAGTATGTTTTGAAAACCGGAAGTAAGAAAAGAAATTCTGCCTTCAAGATGGCGAATTTTCGGCCCTAAGAGTCTGGACTTTTTGAGAGGGTCTTACCAGTCATTTATAAATGATGCAGCTAGAAGCAAAGGGGTATGACAAAATACAAGTTTTGGAACACGGAAGTTTCGAACTTAACGTTTGGGAGGGGGAAAACTCTTAGTTTGCCAAATGGAACTCTAAATTTTGCCGAACAAATAATTGGTATGCTTACAGACATCCGTCTTATTAAAAGGGACATTTGAAGACTTGCAATTATTCTTCCAAATTTGCCAAATATTCAGACAAATTTCAAATGACATTTTAGGAGGTCACATGGACATTTCGTAACCTCACATCGGGGAGCACTTGGTTTTGAGTAAATCGCGCAAGTTTAAACCATAGTAGGGGCTTCCTGTGAAAATTTTCTTTATTAAGTTGCATAGCAACAACTTCTGTGGCTACTATTACCGTTCTCTTGCCCAAAACAGATGAGAGTTTCTATAACTATTTGTACTTAAGTAGTTTCAAATTTTTATTTTCCGCACTTGCACTGGGCTTCTAGTGCTTGAATTTACATCTTATATTACCACTGATCTGTCTCAAAATTCTGAGCTTTTTTTTAAATTTCGTGTATCACTATTGCGAACACGTATTAATTTCCTTTATTAAATGTACCTAGAATACCAAACAAAAAGCGAGAACGATTTTTCAAACCTGAGGGGTTCTTTAATAAAACCTTTCAATCTACAATCTAGTGACTGCTAAACGCAATTTTGCGCATCATCTCGAAGCAGCTCCGTCCACGTGAATTGGAGCTCTTGTTTCCATAAGGAACGAGATGTTTTGCTGGAAACAAAGTTTTCACCATGTCTGTTATACTCGACCCGTTATGAGATCTGCAAAGGATCGAAGAAAAGGCTTCTGCCCGAATCAGGAAGTAGCTGTTCCCATGGTTTACAGTCATAAAAAAGGCAATCTGGAAAACGAGTTATAAACAAGGCAAATACGCTAAAGGTTTGTGAAAGGAGCAACATGTATGGCAATTTATTTCATTTTCTTTTTCTTTCATGTACTGTTCAAAATCAGGCTTGATGGTCGAGCGACACATGGAGATAATTGTTGCAAAAGTTTTTTCCTAATTACTTCTTTGCTGTAGATATGCTGCACATTCAAATGACAGCCTGCTTCACCAGCCATCGTTTATACTAGGGTTGCGGAATCGGAGTCGTGGAGTCGGACTGATTTTGAGGTGAAGGAGGTCATATTCAGGAGTCGAAGACTTTCAAATTCCAAGAGCTATGTGGTCGGTCATTTTTCCAAAGTTCACAATCCGCCATGGCTGAGAAGTTAGAATCGAATCAGAATTACTTTTGGAGTTAAGGAGTTCGAGTGTCTAAAATTGCCGGATCAGGAATCGATCACTTTCTTGGAATCCGCAGCCCTGGTCTTTAGTGTTCAGGACAACACTGACTAATGTATTTACTTTCATACCTTTGTAACACGAACTAGTTTACTTTGTACATCATGTAAAATCGATGTTCGTGGGAAGTGAAGGAATACAATTGATATTAGCACATACTTTGAATTTTAATTGATTTTATATGTAAGAAATTTTTAAAAACTTTGTTGCTCATACAGCGTAGCCAGCAGTTTCATCAGAATTTATTCATCAGTTTTTACAAAATTAATCCGAGTGACGGGTATAGTGTGCGAGGAAATGAAAGCAAAATTCTAAAACTTAATTAACAATTCGAAAGAAATATCCATCTCTGAGGTGGATATAGATTAGGATTTGAAGTTAAAAGCGACGCTGCGCATGAACACTTTGTCTTTCAAGCATAATAATAGTTTCGTTATCATTTGAAATCAATAGCAAATACACGTCAGCAAACTTACTCTTCAGAAAACGAAAGACGACAGTATTTTCACATCATTCTTGTTTGTTAGGGCCGTTAATAAATGATTTCAACATTTTTTCAACAATTTTGACCTCCTCCTCTCTCCTCTGTTACAAAGTGTCATACTTTACCTTACCCCCTTCCCTCTCCCAGGAACATGTCATGCCATTTTTCATGAGCAAATTCTAAAAAACATGTGTGATGTTGGCATGTTGCACTTCTTGTTGCCCCCCTCTTGGCACACACTTTATCAATTTCATGACCCCGCCCCCTTTAAAGTGTCACATCATTTGTGGACAGCCCCATTTCATTGATGAAAGCAAACTATCTGGGAACATGCTCTGTTTTTTCTTTAAAAATACTCATGCAACCACAAAATTGAATATTCCGTTTTCACGCAAGAAATGAATGGTTGTTGGCTCATACGTCCCAAAAAGCTGAAAATCATGAACGTACGCAGTTACGGCGCAAGGGTCAAGGCCAAAATTTCAAGCACGTGCTCTTTTTCGATTTCAGGGTGAATTTCACATCATGAATCAAATGGATCAAACACTTTATTTCAGCGTCAACACGGAACAGATTTATTACTTAGCGAATTATGGCTAGTTGAGAGTTTGGGAGTAGTAATAAATATTCTTCTTTTTATCAAGAGGAAGAGAGTGGGCGAAACAGACGAGAACTACGTTTTTCCGAAACAAATTAAAGTGCAGTTCTTGAATTGATTAATGGGCGGAAAGTTTTTCAAGTTGAAGCCAAAAAGGAAACTGTAGATGCAGACTAACTTTCACAATGTTGTTTGGAGGTTTGAGACTTTCCCTATAATTTTTTCGACATTGAAGTCTTACCGTCAAACAGGCCCGTCATTTAGGGGGGCAGGGGGGTTGATTGCCCCCCCCCCCTGGCTTTGAAAAATCAATGTATTTACGTATAAGTGGGCGTGGTTTTTAATGTTTTCCGATGTAATTGCATTGCGTTTGGATCCTTTGCCCCCCCCCCCCCTGGAAAAACTTGAAATGACGTCCCTGCCGTCAAATAAACTCGCTCAATTACCGAGTCAGACAGGAGGCGATAAGCCCTAATTATGACCATAATGATTTCCCATATTGAAAAAATTTTCCAGCAAAGACATACTTAAAAAGAAATCTTCACAAACTAGAATAATCATAATAGTACTTAACAAGATTTTTCAACTTAAATTTCTCCATATTTGCAGGTTTTTTCAAAATGTCTCATGTTATTTTCTTTTGCATCTGCGATCTGCATGAATAGTTAAGCGCATCTTGTGATTGTTTTAACAAAAATTAAGACAAAACGACTGAATTCTGAACATTGTGAGAAACTGATAGAAATTAAATTTATGACGCTAGTTTAATAGAAAAGTAGTGCTTCAATGACGGAGTTTCACAACTAAAATGGACTATTTTGTTGTAAGAAAATAGTACACTTCATGAATAGAGCTTTTATGGAACATTAAATGCACGTAGATATTCATTCGTCCCGTTTATAAAAAAATATCTGCTGTCATTATTTGTTTAAGTGAATAACTTAAGAATATATATATGATGACTTCTTTGTACGCCTATTGAATAATTTTAGTTTATAATAATTGAATGGGCCGCAATAACACGTATACACGTGTATGCACGTGCGAGGGATGCGACATCAATGTCGATATCTTCAAAATATGGTTCGAAACGAGCAAAACATCGATGTTTTAAAGTCTATGGTTTCATATCATAGATGCTTTTATGGTGTCGATGTTTTGTAGTTGAACCAAAAAAAAATTTTAATCAAAATCTCTGATGTTCATATAGATGAAAATATCACACACCGAAAATGAAAACGGGACTTTTTAAATGGGATTATAACATTAAAGATGTGCCCCATTTATTCTCGGTGTACAATATGATCATTACAGGCTTTAAAGTGAAGTTACGGTGAAAACTGAATTATTAAATCAATCAATGATACTGACATCCATCCAGTTTTAAAGAGTTTTCTACAGTTAGCCAGTGCACTTCAGTGCACATTAAAAAGCAAAAAAATTTATTCTTTGAACATATTTGATGTTCAAAAGATAGTTTGCACATTTCTTCTGAGAAATTCAATAGGAAATAAATCAGTTGGAACACATGAATTCAAATGATTTGTGTTTTTTCCACGCATGATCTAGTCAGAAAAATACAACCAATTTCTCAATTTTATTCAAGTTTACATTAATCAATAAATATCTTTATTTTATTTTTTGTTTGCAAAAAAATTTTGCATTGAAAAAGAGAAAAGGGGATTCCTTGAAACCTTGAAACACATGCCTGCAACTTCTTGCAATATTTTTGATTCGACAAGGCTGTCATTTTATGTTAACAATACTTCTTATTCTTTGTACAAAAAATAGTAATTAAAAAAAAATAATTAAAAAAAAATCATGGTTCCGTTAATTTTGGATTTTTTTCCGTGTGTGAACAAAATTTCTGCGAGCATATTTCACACCGTAATCATTCAAAAAATAAAAAAAAAACTGCATTTCTTTAGTCTCATTGTTATTACTAGCAATAAATCATTAATTCAAAACGAAAACATTGTAGAAGTAATAATTTACCAAATGATACGTAAATTAGACATGTACTCAATGGTCGAAGTGAGGTTTTCTTTTCTTCCGTTTTAAGTTCTTAGATCCTTGAGCTCATCAGCTGCACATTTGGATATTTATTTTTGTGAAATTGATTCTCACACAGCCCTTTTCAAGGCCCCAATTAGAAACGTATTTGCGAGAAAATAAAAAAAAATTAAAGAACTGATTGCAAAAGTTAACTGGAAAAAAAGCAGCAAGGAACGAAAAAAGAAAGCATTCAATAAATTTATCGATTGGGTTGAAGCAAAAATTAAGAAAAAAAAAAGTCAATCTCGAATGGCTTTTCATACTAAAACGCACACTTCTTTGCATTGAAAAGTGACCTCTTGAAATTCCGAAACACGTGTATGCAATCAATTTGCTAATTTGGACTTGATATACAAGGTTGAAAAATTTTCGTTACGGGACTTGTCTGAAAAGTCAACTTCATTGAAAACTTATGCAAATACCTTTTAATCCTCATTCAACATACTCCCTTTCTCTATCAATACACCCATGCATGAGAGCTTTCTTGTTCAAAACTATACTTTGTTTTTAGTCCAAAGGCTGAAAATCGATCTCCTCTGCTCAAGGGTTCAGGACATTGTAGTAAAGGTGAAAGCGAAAACGGCAGACTTATTAGAGAATGTGACACCAGACAGAAAATGTGCTTCTTGCAATGCACTATTCGCGTTTAGAAACAGAAGTCGCATGGTGGGATATCTGGTACACAGTAGACGATAGAGCACATTAATGCATTTTCAACGAAGAATTGTCACACAATTTTTTTATAAAACTGTACACAGGAGCTGAACTCTCACTAGGGTCCTCGAGAGCTAAGGAGGATTTTGTCAGTTTAGTCGCTCCCCATAAAACTCGTAAAATTTATACAACCAAGATTCTGAAATGGGCCCCTAGTTTCCGAATAAGTTGACATGATCTCTCGTTGATCCTGGCTCCCACAGAAGCTATCAGCTCTGGTAGTATAAGATAGCTGATGAAGAAGTTGGGTCATGGGGGGGGGGGGGGGATTAAGCTCATTTTTAGCGATCAAAGCTATCTTTAAAAATTGCGTATTTCTGATTTCTATTTTGAGAAATTACCAGAAGAGACACCCATACCCTTATTTGGGCGCAAACATGCACTTATGAATGACCCTTCTCTTTTTTATTTGTAAGGGCATAATTTACGAAAACCAGAAGCTGGATACGTCCTTAGTATAATTGTAACTCAAAATCCGACCATCTTATGTACTTGTGTTGACTAAAAACAGACCAAGTACAACAATCGGAGATTAACACTTTGAAGTATACTCAGAACCACTTCGACATCACCATAAGAAATGTTCTATCTGCCAGTAACTTCCTTGCAGTGGTCACTCTTCTACTCAAAGCTTTGTTTAACTGCCTATGTCCCACGATGACCAACGTCTTCTTAGTTGAAGTATAGTAACTTGGCCAGAAATTATGATTCTTCTGTAATTACCTTAAAATATCATAGCAAAAGAAATAAACTGAATCATTCATTTCTTGAGAAACATACGCAAGAGAAACTTTTCCCTCCGGGGCCAACTAAGTTTTTCAGTTTCATTTCCAAGGAGTCCCGAGCGACCTCCTGTTATTGATAATCGCGAGGAAACACGGAATAGAGAGAAGAAACCGGGAGGCTGCGGAAGATTCTAATAGATAATTGTTTTCGGAATCAAAATGAAAGGGAGGGGGAGGTTAGAAATCAATGGGGCAAGGGAACAGGCAGCTGTGGGTGATTGGCGGGGACATTGACTTATCACGAAGGCATGCAAATGAGTCGTAGTTAGTCCAGCGCTTTCCCAATTTTTCGCCGAGTTCCGAGCTAATTAAAGATCAGATTGCGGCCGCGCAAGAATATTGAGTGACCCCGTCCCTCCCCCCTCTAAGTAGCGAGGGTCGGCTGATCCGTTATGTTTTCATTAAGAACGGTTCTGCTTGAGTAATGGAGGTTGCCTCACGTGCCACGGAGAAGAGATGGCTGCGCTGCTCTGCCGCGCTCGGTGATGGGAAAAGTCTGTACGTTGAAGCAGAAACCTTTTGAGACTTTTTTTTTTTTTTTGAAGAATACTTTATGAGTCTTTCCAAAACAAAAAGAAAGTAAAAAAACAGGAAAAAAATATTAAATTCGTGGTTTTCGAAGTTCATTTGGTGTGATATACTAGAGGAGACAATTTTCTCTTTTATGATCTTTTGGTTGTGTAGCAAGAGTCTCTTTGGCGAATTTTTTGGCATAACAAGCGTGAATTTTCTTCTGGAAAAGGTTTTTGGTCATAACAGGCGAAACATTTCGTAATGGGAAAGACTTTTGTTTGTAATAAGGCAAATTTCTTTTTCCGTAGGACTGTGGTCATAATAGGACAGAAATTTCTCTTTGCTTTCTTACAGTAAGATAGAAATTTCTCTTTGAGGAGAATTTTGGTCATAACAAGAGTGGGGGAAATATTTGGTCAAAAGACAAAAGACAGAATTTTCTCCTGGAAGAGCTTGGTCTTATCAGGAGAGAATTAGCTCTTTGAGAAGGATTTTAGTCGTAGCAAGCAGTAATATTTCCGGAGGTTGCTAGTCGTCACAATCACAACAAATCATAATTTTTCCTGCAGGGCTGCTTTCGGTTACAACAAGCCAGATATTTTTTCATGAGGAAGGGTTTTGGTCATAAGATGGAAGTTTCTTTTGACAGGCAGTTAGTCATAATAAGACAGAATTTTCTTTTGACAGACAGTTAGTCATAATAAGACAGAATTTTCTTCTGCTCCCCGAAGTTCAAGTTCATTTTGTATAGTATCCAATACAAATCATTTATTTTATTCTATTTTTTTTTTTTCATAATATTAAAAAATCACAACTTTACTGTAAACAAAAAAAAAAAGAACATTAAGGTTTAAACATCAACCTTATGTTTAAAAATATTCTGTATTTCCTTTTTTTTATCTTCAGAGCTTATGGTTCTCTATGGAATCATGAACTTAATTCACTATTCACTGCAAGTTGTTACATTTATGATTTCGAGAAAGGTGATAAGTAATTATATCCACTAGAGCCGCTATATAGACAGGCCGAAGATTAAGTTTCACCTCTTTGGATCCAACTTATAAACTTATACTTTCAATTTTTCCTTGCTGCGGAATTAGGGTTACCAAAAGAAGTTTTGGCGCATTACTGAGCTTTGCCAAATTCACGTGCCGCTAATAATTGCTTACAATGAAAAATTACCAAAACGCGATATCTTGCCAGAAAAGACAACCTATCAAGAACTCAAACACGCTCTGGATCGAAAGTGGTCAAAATTTACCTTGATGCTCCGGCTCGTCTATATAGGTGCTTTAATATCCACCGTAATTCATATCAGTTTATTATGAATAGTCACTAGTATTTTATTTTGAGTTTTTAAATTTATTGAAGTTGAAAAACAATTGTGACTAAGAGTTGACAGCATGAGATGTGCATCGTGCATGACGATGTCTGAACACGAGATATTCCATTCAAACGGGAGATGTTTCATAAAAATTAAAACCCTGACACATTAGCTTTAAATTTTTGGAATATAAATTGAATATTTTTAACCATGGATTGCCTAAATTCAAATGAAAATAACCCACTGATTGCAAAATCATCAGCCCAACTACCAGCCAATGATGTCAAGTCTGGACGAATAACAATGAATGGCAAATACAAAATTGCGGAAAGAGCTAGGCGCAGAAGATCTGGAGGTAGACGCCGAAGAAGCTCCAGAAGATCGGGAGGAAGGAAGAGATCAAGATCCAGAAGATCAGGAGGAAAAAGAAGCTCGAGATCCAGAAGAAGACGTTCTGGCCGTCGAAAAGCGTCTGGAGGCCGTCGCTCGACCAGAAGACGACGATCGAGGAAACATAAGCATACCCCTGGGGATGAATGCGATATGTGATGACTTTACTGTGTTCAAATCAAAAATGTCGTCACATTGATTTGTAGAAGGAACGTTGTACTGTCAAGTTAGATAAAAACTATTAAAAGAAATAACCCGTACGTTTGAATTCAGCTTTGGACTTAAAGCTTTGATTATTTAATGCAAATCTTGTTAAATGCTAAAATTTATTTGTATAAAAAATATGTATCAGTAAAGCGTCTTTTATTTGAGCCCATTTTTAGATTTCACAGTTTGAGGCTTTTTTCCGCTGTAGGTTCTGTATTCGTTTTGACGACGCATGTCTACTTCTTTTATTTTCTAACTTGGTGAAAAGCGGGGATATTTCGAGAACTTTAAGTTTGATACTGTCGTCAATTTTCTGGCGCAAATAATTTTAACAGAAAAGGGGGGAAATATAACTTGGAACATGCCAAGCTGGGTAAAAATTTCTCATTGCAGAATTTGGAAAATTTTTAATTTTTTTCATAACATTTCTATTTAAAAATTGTAAATGCTCCTTTGAAATGTAAGGGATTCCTTAATTATATATATATATATATATATATATATATATATATGTACTATCAGTACCCGCACGGCGATGCTCGTGCATTTAAATGGGAAGGAAGTCAAAATTTAAATTCACTCCAACCCTCAGAAGTAAAATTATAGGGGAAACGGTATATTAATTGGCCACTTTAGCGACATCGTATTTGTATGCTTGAATAAAAAATCTGGTATGGACCCCACACTACTTCTTTTTACGTGTAAATTTCTTAGTAGTAAAAGTGCTTGGAGTGAGCAAGGTAAGAATTCAAATATTTACTCCCCTAATCTGCCACGAAACAATGCAAAAAATATTTTACAATGGTTAATTTTCTAAATATTGCTGATTTTAAGATCATTCAGAAATTTTTCGCAAAATATCGCCAATAGCGCCAAGTTGAACCCAAATTAAAAAAATAATTTTTTCGCCAAATTTGTCGCCAACTTGGTGATACGTGTCCAAGTTGGCGTCAAACACTTGGCGACCAAAAGCTTGGCGACATATCGCCAAGTGGTCGCGCCAATTCATATCACTTGAGTCTGCATTGAAATTAACACTGATTTACCCCAAAAAAGGGGTAAAACACCCTTTTGGGAACATTCGAATGCAACCACAAGGGGAGGTGCACAACTAGACTATCCTCACAGCCTACATACCAAGCTAGAAGCTTCTACGGCATATAGCTTTTGAGTTGTGCGACCCACATACATACATACATCCGCACATACGTACATACAGACGTCACGAGAAAACTCGTCGTAATTAACTCGAGGGTGGTTAAAAAGGATTTTTCGGCTGCTCATATGTTGGTAGGTACATATGCACGTGCTGACAGGTCGAAAACACTACTGAACATTCATTCGGGGGTGTGCAGAATAAAAATTTAGACTCAAATTTGAGTGATTTTCTTTTCGCGATCACAATACTTCCTTTACTACGTAAAAGGAAGTAAAAATGAATGAAATACTTCTGCATGAATAAAAAATAATTCATATGATACTATATTAATGTACTTTACTACTCATGCTGTCTAAAAACACTTTTTCATATATATTATTAGAAAAAATTCACCGCAAAAACAAAAATGTCAAATTGATGGTAATTAGCCACCTTATCACGGGACGCGGGAGCGTCCCGCCCCGCCAAAAAAACCAAATACAAGCCGCCAAGAAATTTCCGTCGCCAATAAAAATGTAAAAGAGCGACAAGGACTGTTTACGCGAGTAACCAAACCGGGGTTTTCACCCCTCTGTATCTTAGCCCCATAAAGATCCTTAGAGTTAATTTTTGGTATACTCAATCTCCAGCGGCCCCTGACGGCACATACTAAAGCAAAACATCCAGGACCCTCAGGGGGAGGGGTGATATATGTTATAAAATCGCTATTTTTCGCACTTTTTAAAAATTGTTTGACAGGGGTCCAGACTAAACGGTAACTCGGATTGAGCTCTCATTTTGCACCCACATTTATTTTGTCCCAAAGCTCGGCATAGGGGGTTTTTCGACCCCCCACTCCCTCCCCCCTCGTTTTTATTTTTCGTATCTTTTCCCCCCGGGGGTCTTTAGTGTTGATTTTTGGTATGAATATTCTCGATGAGACATTGAGGACGTTTTCCCAAAATTTACCCCCCGGGGTCATCGCACCCCGGAGTTATTAATGCTTAAAATTGGTCCGATTTCTATCTACTAGCTCTGTTCATCATCTGAGCATTTATGTTGTCATTGTTGGGCGGCGAGGAAAGAAAACTCAATGATTGAAATTTCATCTGTTGCCAGTTTCTATTTGTTAACAAATAAAATATTTGTAATTGATTTTATTGCATAAGGCTTTTAAAATGGATCTTCAATTTAGTTCATTTTAATATGAGATCGGCAGTAAGGGTTGGTTTTTTTTTTTTTTTTTAACTTTTAATTTAATCGTAGTATTGTTAGCAACTAGCTTTGTTTTGCGTCGGTTCGGGTGGTACATTGTGATTGATTTCAAATTTATCCTAGGCTGAAGAAGATCCTTGAACTTTTGCACCAAATGCATGCCAAGAAAACCACATATGTCGGACCGCCAAGAAAAATGTTGAAGGGAAAAAAAAACATGCAAAATAAATTTTGAAGAGAAAAAAAAAACAGGCAAAGAAATAATATTAATGCAAAAACATGTGATATCTCCCCAAAAACAACAGTGTTGTAAAAAAAATCCCCCGCCAAGAAAACCTTAAATACTCAGCCTTAAAAAGTTATGATATCGAGTTTTCCCGCCAAGTTTGTGCCAAACTACAACTAACCTGTATGTATAGTCCTTTTAAATTGTTTTCAGTCCTGCCAGGCGGGAAGTTTTTACTCATTAAGCAACCACCTCACAAGACAAACTTTCCCGCCTGGCAGGACATAAAACAATTTAAAAGAACTATACATACAGGTTAGTTGTAGTTTGGCACAAACTTGGCGGGAAAACTCGATATCATAACTTTTTAAGGCTGAGTATTTAAGGTTTTCTTGGCGGGGGATGTTTTTACAACACTGTTGTTTTTGGGGAGATCATAGTTATGGGCCATGAAACCAGACAGTTATTGGCCATGTAAACATTCAGTGTAAAACTGTATTATTCGTATACTATATACGAAAATATTATACTTTACATGAATATAATATACCATTATATGAAGGTATTATACCGTTAATTGAATATATTTTCTATTTATTAAGTATATTATAACATTATAGCATTCAATATCTTTCTCCATCTTTTCCTTTTATTTTTTGACATATCTTTACTTTAATCTTCTTTAAAGCATTTTCTTTCTGTACGGCTGCTTGTCCATTCCGTTCTCTTTTCTTTTTTTTCCACTCTTTTTGCTGCTTTTCTTGTTCATTGTTTTCAATGGCTGCTCTACAACTCTCAGAAATAATAAAGAATGGTCTTTTTTTGTCTATCAAATTAAGAAATTTTCTTACTTTTTGGCGTATTTTGTTGGTAATCATAGATAAATTTGCTACAATGAGTGATTTTGTTTGAAGTAGATGGCGTACACAAATTTATAGGAGTTTTCAGAGGAGTTATACCAATTTTTGCTGCTGTCACATTATCTTCACTGGTATATGGGGGCCAATAACTACCGTTTCTCCTAGTCTTTAATTAAAATGTGCTTCACAACCTTTTAAATTCCACTAAAAGTCTTGAAGTTAAAACACAATTCGCCAAATAAATCAAAAATATATTAAGTAAGTAACAGGATATATTAATTATTCAAATTTAGTCACTTTTCAAGGCTTAACTCTATACGCAAATTTAAACCACTATGTAAATTCAGAGACGAAAGAGCTGTTTGCATGGAAAATGGCTCTAGTGTTTCAGTTTTGCGTACAGAGTTATGCCTTGAAAATTGACCAAATTTGATTAATTACTATCTCCTGTCGTAATTAACAGACAGAAACGTGCTACAACTTTTCTTTTTACGAACCCCCCCCTTTCCAGCGATAGATAATGTTATGGGGGTGGGGGAAGGTTTTCCCCCCCTCAATTATGGCGGATACATTAAAAATGATACTAATTAATTAATTTAAAAATAACTAATTCGAAATTTAGAATTTGGCTTTCGAGGTGCATTATAGGGTGATACGTTCGAATTTTTGAGCCAAGTGTCAGGTCTGTAGGTACTGTGGGGGCTTCTGGCCAGCGGTTACAAACGAACGAACAAACACCGTCATCTTTATATGTATATACTAGCAGTACCCGCACGGCGATGCCCGTGCAATAAATGTAAAGGAAGTTAACTAAATAAAGTTTAACTCATTCTTAAGACTTTTCTTCTTTTCATGTGTGTATGTGTGTGTGCGTGGGACGAACTTATTTATTTTTAGCGAAATTTTTACTTTTCAATGAAACTTTTCACACAACTGTAGTGCCAAGATTTTCGAAAACTCTCAACGAACACAGCAATATTGCCCTTGAAATTTAATATAATTCACCGATTTAACCGTAATTTCAATGTAAAAATGGTCGCCAAATCTAAATTTATTAACATAGGGAACCGATTGTATCAGGTAGCTCAGCCTCAACCATTTTTCCATAATTTTATTGTAAACATTAAAAGGAAAGAAATATAATGTCTTTCGCACCATCTCTTTGAAGTGATTACAATCTAACAGTGACCCTCAAATAAGCAAGATTTCACTGACTGGGAGGTTTGGTAAATTTCCCGATTATTGCCAAACTTTACGACGCCAAATACGAAAAGTAACGGAATAGCGATGTTACCGAAAAAGTCAGAATGGAACTATTATTGTTAAAAATTTAGTGATGGCGGCATTAAATACATGTTTTATACATGCAATAAAATACTCTTTAGACTGCAAACAACTACTGTTCCTTCCCAGAGCGTTTTAGTTTTCTTTGATTTGGAGAAAGTAGTGTTTCACTGACTGGGAAGTTTGATAAATTTCCTGATTGTCGCCAAACTTTACGACGCCAAATGCGAAGAGGAACTGAATAGCCATCACTAAATTTTCAACAATAATAGTTCCATTCTGAGATATTCGGTAACACCGAATTTTGAGGAAGTCAACTTAATAAATTTAAATTCACTCCAGCCCCCTCTGAAGAAAAATTATTATATTCTTTAGTTCAAATGCGCTCCATAACCTTTTAAATTCCACTTAAAGTCATGTTAAAGTTTTTATCAATTCGCCAAATAAATCAAAAAGACAGAAAGTTAAGTAAGTAACAGGAGATATTAATTAATCAAATTGAATAAATTTTCAAGGCTTAAATCTACACGCTAATTTAAACCACAAAGTAACTTCAGGGACAAAAGAGCAGCTGATCTGGAAAATGGACCCAGTGTTTCAGTATTGCGTAGAGTTATGCCTTAAAAATCAGCTAAATTTGATTAATTAATATCTCCTGTCGTAATTAACGGACAGAAACGTGCTAGAACTTTCTTTTTTAGAAAAAAAAACCCTTTCCAGTGATATATAATGCTTTGGGGTGGGGGAAGGTTTTTCCCCCCTCAATTACGGCGGATACACCAAAAAAGAGACCAATTAATTAATTTAAAAATAACTAATTCGAAATTTAAAATTTGGCTTTCGAGGTGCATTTTACTGGGATACGTTCGAATTTTGAAGTTTCAGGTCTGTAGGTGCTGTGGTGGCTTCTGGCCAGCGGTTACAAACGAACAAACATACAAACACCGTCATCTTTATATATATAGATATACTTTATCATAACGTGGAACATACCAAAATGGCGAAAATATTCCTGTTGCTGAAGTAGCAGTTGCCACTTTTTCTCTTTCAAATTTAATTTTGCATTTTAATGGAACTTACCCGTTGATGACTTGTGTTATTTCTTTGGAAAATATTTTACACTTTAATTTCTCAATTTAATTATTTGATGAATTTTTTTATTCTTATGTAACTTTTGTTTTTTAATTGCTAGTTGGCAAGTAGTTAAGCATTGTGTTTTCTCAGCGCTAAACTTTAGTCTGGCAAAAAATTTTAAAAACTCGCAGAATGTTCCACGTTATGATAACTCTCCCAAACGTTTTAATCATATAAATAAAAAAATATACAAATATTCACTGGATTTTTTCCTATTTTAATTTGCTGTTAAGCATTTTGTGGAGTGCACAAGAAATATACTGTTAGGGTAAGTTAACACCACCTTACCACATACGCAAAAAAAACTCAACAACTAAACACCCATCTCCAGTTGACAAATTCAAACGCAATAATACTGCATGTCTAAATTTGACAAATTGCTTTTAGAATGTACGTGCCAATTTGCGTGTTCTGTTCGACTCTGAGCTTCAAACGGAAATGATTGATTGCAAAAGTTTTCAAAAGAACACCCAAAAGCAAATAGAGAGAGAGACGAGAAGATCTTTTTAGCCGACTCCAACAGCAAATATAGTTAAGAAACCAAACCACAAAAGGCTATGGCTAAACTGTTATGAGCTCCCCCCCCCCCCTTCCGTCGCATCTTGCACTGGATTCCGTAGTTTATGGTATTAATGAAAACATGAGAAATATAGCTTTCAGTGTCTTTTATCGTTGAAATTACGCATCGGAATAAGATTTTTTTAGATCACAATATACAGCATTCCCATTAAAAGAGCTGCTCATAAATAATGTCACCCTTTTTTCAAAAGATAGTTAACCCCTCAACCGTTTTCCGCAAAGTGTCATACTTCAACTTACCCTTCAAATGTCGCATCTCTCTATGTAACATTAATACATTGGCATAAAAATGCTTTTATTTCAACCAAAGTGTGATCTCATACTTCTTGTCCCCGCCCCCTCCTTGCAACAAACTGTCGCAATTAAGCGGCCCGTTTCCCCTTTAAAGAGTAACCTCATTTGTGGACGACCCTTAACGCGTCTTGACCCTACATTCCACGATGCTAAATTTTTAATTGCAAATACATAGAGCCTAACAATATGCTTTGTTTATTCTTTGTGACTTCGTTCCGATTTGTAAGGCGTGAAATACACTAGTAGAGGGCTTAAACAAGAGAGTTGAAAGAATTTACCTCTGGGGGGGGGGGGAGGCAGAACAACCCTTACATGTATTCAAACTATCGTATTAAGAAGTAAGCTACAGCTCCTAAAAGCTAAAATACATGCAACAGCACGGGGGAAAATGTAAAAAGCAAGAGCACTTGGGGGGGGGGGGGGTAATCCCCTTTTCTTTCGGTGTGCCATTGATATTTCATCTATATGGGTCATTCTACGCTATTTGAATTCAGACGGCCAATGGAAAAACTTCATGTAAAACTGATTTTAATAATGTTTTTGCATGCTGAAGCATTACAGACTATTATCTTTTATATGGACCACCCAATTAATTCACTGCAATTATTTTATTTTAGCATTTACAGCCGAAAATAGTCATAAATGTATACTCCCCTGGCATGTTCAAATACTAGTTTTTATACAAACATGTTCGACGCTCAATTTTTGCTAACGTGGCATAATGTTTTTTGCCATAATCATACACTTACATTAACAGAGAAACCAATTTCATCAGTAAACATTGAAAAAATATTTATTATTATTAAAAAAAAATACACTTTTCAACGGGCCATATCAATAGTGTCACCTCCACCTGGCGAACTTCAAAGACTGAAATTTAGTATAAAAAATGCATAAGAATGATGTTGATTGCGAATAACCAGTGTAATACTAAGTAAAGTTAAAAGCAAGCTAAGAGGTTTTAAAAAAATTCGAATATTATTGCATCGGTTCTTGTTGAAAGTGCCTCAAAGCTTACTGTGCCAGTCGCTGTAGTATTTCCCCTGGTAAGTATAACTTTTGATATTTCATCGTTACATAAGTATGCGTATGTAAAATGTAATGCTTATTGTGTGCAGACATCACGGTTTACTTGAAGTTCTGGTAAGAAGAACGCGTGATGCTGTTTTTATAGGTAATGTTTGTTTTTGTCACTTCTCTGGCGTCACTCCCCTGGCATTTTTGTTCAAAAAAAGGGTAAATATACATTAAAACTGTGATATAAGCATAATTAACTTCATTTTTAATCCTAATTGCCCCTGTGAAAGCAATTTGAATGAACGTAAATAATGCGGGAAGTATTTTTATTTGGGATCTGCGGTGCGACTTGTATGCAACATATCGTGTTTTCAGGATTAAATTTTTCATTTTATTACAACGTGAAATTTTTTTTTGATTACAGGTCTTATAGAAATGAGTCTATACTATCATTTTACACCGAAAAATAATTTAAATAATTGTAAATCAAACCAGAATTCCGCCAATAGTGTCACTCCCCTGGCAACGCATTTTCCCCTGGTATCGATAAACCCCCCAAAAATTGAAATTTCGTCTGGCCCTTACCACTACAATCATAAAAATAGCGGCTACTAGTGATATAATGAGTGTGAAATTAAACAGATTATTTTTTCTTTGGGGACACAAAAAACGCATTGATCGTAGAATCACCCATATATCGACTTGTTTATTCAAAAATCCATGTTTTACAGTTCTGTGTAAATTCGGACATGAATTAGCACAGTTAGGGCCCTGCTCCACATCAGCGGAAAACGCGACCGAAACCGAAGGCAGTAACAGAAAATCCGGGTACTTTCCATAGAAATACCATTTAATCCATTTTACGTTTCTGCATTACGCTCGCGTTTTCTGCTGATGTGGAGCAGGGCTTTTAATCAAAGGTTTAGTGCGCATCGTAGACTCTGAGACAAAACTCTTTGACTAAAATTAACTTTTATATCATTTGTGTGTGTGTGTGTGCGTTAATACTTAATTAGTGTCTAATATTCCATCTCAGATGTATTAATTTTCGGTTAAAAAATAATTTATCAATCCAGATAATTTTAAAATACTTTTCCTTTACTGCTTACATTATTCGTATTTAAAAGATCTTGTAAAACTTACCACAAAAAATTTCATGTATTATTCATTCTAAAGACAGTGCGAAAACAGCAATTCGAATCACTGTAATTACAAGCGTTTTCGTAGCATCAATTCTCATGAATAGCAAATTAAATCAGTAAAAATTTGCTTCTGTTTTAGAACTAAAAAAAAAAAACGAAAGGGGAAAGGGGGAACTTCATAATACTTGCAAATATCGTGTCCTTCGAAAGAAGAATTGCGAATATCTGAAGAAGCAATTATTAAAGCTGTCCCAAGTCACATACTTATACATCCTGAAACAGTGTTACAATATTCCTACCATTAATTTTACAGGACACGCGGTCAATTATTTTTAGTCATCACGAAACCGTTTTTTCAGCAACAGAATTCTTTCTCGCTCACCTTAAAGCTTAAAATCACTCTATGGACATGCATTTTCTCAGCTGAAAATTAATAACTAAACGAACAAAAAAAAGGTACTTATTAGATATTACCACGGCAACGTGTCTTTTGAAGTATTAATCGCTGATTGGTTGAAACGTGAAGGGCTTGAAGAAGTAACGCTCTTTACAAGTGATTGATGAATGTTCAGTCAGTCTTTCGACTCATTAAGCGGATTTTTTTTCTGATTTTGGATTTGCTGAAGAACTCGTTAGATTTGAACCAATTCGAAAGTACCCAAAAATGTGTGGAACTTTTGAACTGGCACGTATCTTAAAAATACGAATGTCGAATATTTCTGGTGGTGAAAGTAGTGGCCATCTTTTACCAGGATATGGGAACATTTCGTTTAGAAAGTTTTTTATTTTTGTATTGGAAAAAAATCATCAGCGAAATCGGAGGTTT
The DNA here is from genome assembly GCA_038373865.1 of Uloborus plumipes. Taxonomy (NCBI): domain Eukaryota; kingdom Metazoa; phylum Arthropoda; class Arachnida; order Araneae; family Uloboridae; genus Uloborus; species Uloborus plumipes. The sequence continues at coordinate 62,264 of JAXGGA010006154.1, forward strand.
GGACTTCAAGGATTATTTTCGATGATTTGGTGCAATTACGGCTTCAAAATATCTATGAAGAAACAAAGAAAGAAGTAGTAGGGGAAAAGGGGGGCACATATGAAAATTGTTTTTCAGTTCTTTATTTTTCGAAAAATATTATCAATTTCTCAGAGAAAAAAATGTTCCCATGATTGAATAAACTGAGTTTTTTCAAAAAAAAAAAAAAAATCTTTATTTTGTGGTTGTTTTTTGAAATTCATTGCGTTTTTCGTATGTGCCCCCTTTTGCGAGTAAGTAATTGACATATATTTATTATAAGCAAACACCAAACAGCTTAGTTACAATAAGTATCCAATGACTAGGTGCATTTAATACCTTAATTAGATTGGGCATTTTTCGATACTATTTACCCTCATAGAGATAAGGTTGGAAATCAATAATAGGGGATTTTTAAAGGAATTGTTGACTTATTTGTACCTGTTACCTTTCTTTCAGGGATTTTTAAGAGCTGATGTTCCTATTCTAATGAGAATTTTATTAAATTCATTTATAAAATTTTATTTTTACGATATTTTTAATAGTATTGTTTCTTTAGTATTACAACTATGTACATTACGGTGGGCCGAAAATGACTTTTTTTTAAATTTCGATAATGGGTATTGCGGAAAAGGTGCCATTGGAGGAGCAAAGTACATATTGAAAATTTGAAATGTTTTGGTCAATTTCTTGATCTACCGCAATTGCCTTAAAGTTTGGAAAAAATGAAGTTTTTTCGAGATTTTTAGCAAATTATTAAAATATTTTCTTTTATATTCCCTACAACGGGTAGGGCGGAAAAGGTGCCATTGAGGGCATAGAAATTCCATTAAAAAATTGAGGTCTGTGGTATTATTCCTTCCTTTTCCACAATTGCCTAGAAGATTTGCAATGTCTTGCTTTTTTCTACGTTTTAAATTAAATTTTGTCAAAAAGTAAAAATGCTGTTTTCGCCGAACTTATCAGAAAAAACTACATTGTCACATATAATGCATTTTCAGATGTTAGGAGCTAAAAAAATTTCTAAAATAATTTCCAAAAATATCCCAAAAAACTGCATTGTTTCCAAACTTCCAAACCAAACTTCCGAACCAAAAAAATTCAAACTTTTTATGTGTACTTTTCTCCCTCAAAGGCACCTTTTCCGAAATACCCATCATCAAAATTAAAAAAAAAAAAAAGTCTTTTTCGGCCCACCCTAATGTAATTCTCTGCTGCATAGTTTCTTTGTTAAACGATTCCGTTAGATATGATACAACTTTCAATTGTTCCGATTTTTGATATTTTTTATGAATTTAGAAGATAGTCTGAAATTTACAAAACTAAAACTTTTAGAAACGTGGCATATAACAACAGAGTATCGAAATTTAAAAAAAAAAATCTGAGAAACGAATTAAAACTTTCTATATTGCTTATTTATTTCATTTTTAACAATCCTCTTATGAACTACAATATTTTTAAAGTAAAAAAAAATATTGTCAAAGTCATAAAAAATATACGATTTAACTACACAATTACTTAAATTTTAATACACAGCAGTATAATAAAATATGTATGCTCTTATGAAAATCTAGACCTAAAAATCGATTATGCAAATCGAAGTTCTGCTGTGTTATGTAACTGAGCCTTAGACTTAAATGAAATTCTCGGCAAAAATCAATATTAATGAACCCTCACCCTAATGAAGGGTCAGTTGACCACGGCGAAGGTCAAAAGCAATTAAAAGTTCATAAGTTTCTCGTTAGGGATCGATAGTAATTGAAGGCAGATTTTGCTCAACTGAAGCGAAGTGCTGGGCTGCCTACGCATTCTGGAATAAGCTTTGTCACCCAGAGATCAATGTTACTTAGGCTATCTTTGCCAAAAGTTGGAAGGATCTGCGAAGCAATCTGCATTCGGAATTGAATAAAAGTTAATTATGCAACATTTGCTGTACAGAAAGTTTCCATCTCTATGGTTCCTCGTAATGAAATTAGGAATGGAGTTTGGCATAGGATGATATTGAAGATTGTTACGGAAAGCCATGAGACTGGTTCTAAAATTTTTATTTGTGCGATATTTCAGTAAACATGTAGATTTTTGAAAAGTGGCCTTATTAGGAGAACAAAATTAAGGCTCTGTTGTTGCTAACTAAAAATATTCACATTAAACGTGCTGTTAAAATCAATCTTTAACTTGTAGATAGTTACTTCAGAGCTGATGGAAAATAAAAATTAATTTACTTTTTTCACCAATTGCTGCACTTGTGTTTCGTTTAGTTAAGAATCTAAAAATTAAAGTACCTGCTGTTTTGCAGTTAAAAGCTCACTGAAACCCTAACTAAAATTTAAAATAAATGGTCAGGTAAATAAAAAAGGCTATTAACTGAAACTAGAATTTCGTTTAAATCGAAAATTGGGGGGAAAAAAACACTAACAGGCTCTATTAAGCATAGCAAATCTCACCAAGCGAGATCGTTTTCGTATTCACAGTTTTAGAGCTTGGTGCATAAATTTTAGGTGATTTAAGAAATTGGCCAAATTGATAAAACATTACAATTTTGCTAGGACAAGGCAGATGTCTATTTTCCTTCAAATAAACTCCGGTAAAATTACCCTTCAATTTAACATTACATTTGCTGTACTTAGTTTTTTTTTTTTTTTTTGAGAATTATGGATCAACAACAGCGAAAATCCTTTTAACTTCAAATTTAGCAGAATGATGAAATACGGTATGAGTACTGTTATGAATGACATTACAATGTAAGTATGGTTCAAAAGAAAAGCTTTTATTAACTGAGAAGCAAGTTAGATAAATTAAATGTTTTCTGCAAATATATAAACAACGACAGCAATTTAACAAAATGATTTAAACAAAAGTGACTGTTGCCATTGATAGTGGCTAAGATAAGAGTAGCCAACTATCGTAAACACCACGATATGACAAGTACATAAATACATCTAATGAAAAGGGACAATCGGGCATTTGAAAAAATGCAGTTATGTCCCAATTTGCCGAATCGGCAGACAAAATAGCCAAATAAAGAAAATTTTTAAAGTTTCCCAGCGATCTCCCGTCGCCTTCTCTCGGGACGCCTCTGTTTATCATGATATTTTTGGACAGTTGATGGTCAACTATTGCAATTTTTCAGTAAAGGCTCAATGGTTCTGCATAACTTTTTAACCATCATAAACTACAACTCAATTCAACATGATTTTTGCAACATTCTAAATTATTAAATTTAAAAATAAAATCTAAACGAAGTGTTTGAGAAGATTTTCTAAAAATCAGGCATACAAGAGTTGAAACTTTCAGCCTCACATCCCTCGACTTCGGCACACTCATCAATTACCAAGGAATGTTTTGAATCCTACCCTCACCTGTCCACCTACCTCATACCCGAGAGGGCCACTCGCGTGACATATCTGCAGCAGCCTCAATTCTTCAGGTTGGCTGCATCAATTTCATATCCAACAAGTCCAATTCTTTCCCTCGACAAGGCAGTCGTAATTTATCTGTTCCTCATTTTTCACAGCAGTTATAGAATCGTGATGGCAGCTTTCAAGTCATCCGCGCTTACGTGACGGCCATGCACAATCACGAAGAGATAATCAAGACCAACTCGTCTTGTTAGAGGGGGGCGAGTTCGGGAAATGGGAACCCGCAACATGCGGACGTTACCCGTGTCTTGCGATGAAATTGTCGAAACTCGGTGATGACTTGTGAATATCAATCGCCGATATTGTTTGATATCTCTGGGAAAAAACCATTTGATAGCGAGTTGAATAGCGGTAGAATGAGATTGAAACATATATTTGATAAATAAATGCTGAGGAATGTAAAGTAACGGAAGTTTACTTTCGAAAGTGTAAGAAAAAATGCTTCCGCGTACAGTTTTTTTTTTTTTTTTCAAAAATCCGATATATCCACCAGTAGGGAAAAAAATCTAGTGTGGACACTGAGGAGTTGCATGTTGCTCAATCCGTTTGTACAGTAGAATGAGCCGAAAAATACTTTTATTTTGATGATGGGGGGTGTGGAAAAGGTGCCATTGAGGGGAGCAAAGTGCATATAAAAATTTTGAAATTTTTTGGTCAATTTCTTGGTCTACCGCAATTACGTTGAAGTTTGGAAAAAATTCAGTTTGAGATTTTTAGGAAACTATTTTTAAAAATTTTTAGCACCGACATCTAAAAATGCATTATATATGACACACAATGTAGTTATTTCAGATAAGTACGGCTCGAACTCCGCTGCAACACTTGTCACTTTTCAACCATCCTCAATCCTTCCAATGATTCGACCTCAAGTGAAATTGTCCAGATGTTGTCAAAGAGATCCATTGCTCAGCATTTCATACTGGGGTAGCGACTCGCCGTCGTTTAAACTGATACATGAAGTAAAATCGCTCGATTTTTGCATATGTTAACGTACCTGATTATAGTAGGTCCCATGAGTGGTTTTTTGCTCGCACTACCTATTCATTTCGCAAATATGTTGATTTTTTCAACTTCGTCCCCAATTTTTGCTCACCAGTGCACGTAAGGTTATCTCTACTACGAGAAAAACTGGAGTCGTCGGTGAAAAATACTATTCCCGATTCCTCCGACCAGACACTGTCTAGTTCACCGGAAATCGACATCAATTCAAACGACACTGCCAATAGTGAAGAGTTAGTTGCAACTGTTTTTGTGGACATGGAGATTTCAACCCTTGATCCAGATGTTTAAATGTTTCTTAGAAAAAGTTAAAAAAAGAAAAAAAAATGAAAGAATCTGGAGCCAGGATATTTGAAATAAACTAAACTGAAAAAAAAGTGATCTAAGGCATTGCAAAATAAAATCTCGGTCCAAAACATCATTTTTTGGGAGGGGGGGGGGAGGCCTTAGACATTTACATTTAAAACAAAACTATAAGGGCGGTAATTGAAAATTTTACTATAGAAAACCAAAGCAGTGAAGTTTTTTAGAAAAGAAAAACTGGAGGACATCCCACAATTTTAAAATAAAACAAAACAAAAAAGGAACCACCTGTGTGCAAGAAAAGAGGAAATTGTGCTTGCGTCCCAGGATACAATTCCACCCTTTTACGTTGCCAAAGATACCCTAAAATTATGTTTTTAAACTTCAATTTCAAAAAACGGACAGGAAGAAGTCCTGAATCTTCGTCCTCATATCATAAAATGATCATCGAAAATTGCGTTTTTGAACTCACTTTTGAAAAATTTGAGAAGAGTGCAGTTCTCCACCATTTTCCCTAACGTCAACAAAGATGGCTTGCAGTTGCACTTTTAGGACAACAATTTCGAAATTGTTTGCGGAAGAGGGGAATCCACCCTGAGCTAGCATCGTCGAAGATAGTCTAAAATTGCGTTTTTGAAGATTTGATTTCAAAATAATGCATGGGATAGGTTCCAGTCTTTCGCCTGAAGTTGCCAAAAATGACGCACAATAGCATATTTAAGAATTAAATGTCGAAAAACTAAAAAGGTGAGAGGCTTGAAGCTCCCCCGTTCTTATCAAGGTTCATCTGAAATTACGTTTTAAAAACTTCAATTTTGAAAATTTGCAGAGTGAATTTCTAGCTTGTCTCCCCCCCCCCCTAATGGTTTGTCTGCTTACATTGCCACTAGAAGCCAACTCAGAAAAAAGTTGTCACCTTGCAAGGTCATAAAGAGTTAGTCATGCCTCGTTTCGAAGTATTGCTAGAGGACGTAAGTCAAAAATCTTTCATTCAATTCTGATGTGCATGAGAACCGACGAGATTCCATGTTAGCCTAATCGTAAACTAAGTGCCTGGTCTTTTGGGGGGTCCGACTCTGATTCAGAGAAGGCAATTCTTCATTGCCTTTATGGGAAGAGAGAGTCCGCTGTGGTTCTCGGCGGCCCTCATGTGCCTGTTAGGTAAAATGGCAAAACTGCAGCCATGAAACAGCTTGAGATTAGCTAAGTTTTAATGAACTAAATGGTTTGCAGTTGCAATTAAAGATAAAGTAAGATATACGTTTGGATCGTGTTAGACACGCATCCCACTATGTTGTGATCTTAGCACAGGCTTTTCCATCACTAATCACATCAATTCATCCTAACCGAGGTCTCAATAAACCATGTGATAAATCTTACTTTTCTGATCCGTCATACTCACAGTTTCGAAATAACAATAAATCTTGTGGAAGACCCCAGATAGAGTGAGCTCAGGAACACGCATTGCATTGGAGTTGCTCAAGCGAAGATATTTTCTTAACTTGGAGACATTGAGATGGGACTATTTAGAAGGATTATTTGAAAATTTATTGCTACAGAAGTATCCAAGGTTTGGAGGATGGAAATATACTATTTAGAAACAAGGCTCGCATTTGCAATTAATCCTTTATCAGTCGGGTGTGCCGAATTCGGCACATATCTCCAGCATCATTTTGCCTCCGTTGCTAAGTGAGTTATTCCACAATAGAACATTGAGACGTTTTTGGCACATTCGTATATGCCGGCAGAAGTAAGTCTTTAAAAAATAGGTAGGTGTGCTTCCTATGGTCTCCCTTGATTGAGATTTGGGAGGAAAAAATTGTTTCCTGAGGTAAAAATGTTGTCCAGAAAGGGTTAATAAAAACATTTCGCTGCAATTTAATTTTTATATGTCATACATAATACTGAAGGTAAAACTGACGGTTTTATAACCATCCAAGCAGCAGTCCGAATAATTTATAAGGACGATTCTTCCCGATTCAATAATACGCTATGTTTTTCTTATTTATCTTCCAGATATAAATTTCTCTAAATTTTTCCTCACACAGAACGCTAAACAAACCCCCCTCACCCTCGCTCCCTTTTCCACCATTTTCGAACTGCAAAGGGGGAAGAAAAAAAATTCCACAAACCCTGCAACCCGAGCTTCCAGACGGGCGCACCGAATTTCCTGTATAACCCCCGCCATACACTTTTATACATTTACTTTATTCTCCACCCCCTCCTCCTCTCTCCTCATCCTTCGCAACCTAAACCAATACCGGCCGATGCCTCCCTCTTTCCCCTCTCCAGAGATGCCGGGGATGCTGAAGGGGGGCGTTGAGGTGTTCTCAGGGATTCCAAGCACGTCCCGAAGACCGCAGGGCCCGGCAGGAACACAGCGTTTCGGGAAATGAGGCAGCCCAGAGTTTAGAGTCGTTACTGCTTGATGGAAGAACGTGTTTCTTGCGGCAGCACGCGGCTCAAATTTAGATAGAGAGAGAAAAGAGAAGGGGGATTACTTTTTACTTCTTTTCATTCTATTTTGCTTGCTTCTTTTTCATTCTTCCTGCCTCTCTCTTTTTTTTTTTTTGCCTCGCAGTTTCTGTGAGAGAAGCTCCAGGATCAAAGAGTTGGGCAAAGATTCAAAAATTCTTAGCAAAAGAAGGCGTCCTGCGACAGAGATTGCAATTAAAGGATACCAATCCTTATTTTATCCTCCTGGACGTCAGCAAGAAGTGATTGTGATTTGTAAAAAAAAACACAAATTTAGAAAGAAATACTCCGAAAACCTGCCGTTTACCAGAATATCTGCACCCCTTCACTTTTCAGTATATTAAAGATGTTCGATGATGAGTTTCTTCATCGAAAAAAAGAGTGCTTTTAGCTAAGCCCGACTGAACGAGGATGAAGAGGGTGGTTTGGAGCGAGCTTTGACCCAAGTTAATGCTATCCTAGATGGCCTAAAATTGTGTTTTAAGGACTTCAATTTCGATAAATTACTAGGAAGAGCTCCGAAACTTCTTATTTTTGACCTTATATTTCGCTTGTGACAGGGGCGAATACAGAAATAGTTCTTGGGAGGGGACAGAAAAGTAAGAAGTGCCTGTCCCCACATAATTTTTGATTAAAAAAGTTCTCATGAGGTTCCTTTACAAGTTTTTAAAGAGCCGTCAAACCCAATTAATCTACTTTAAAGTACATAATTATTACATACTAATTTATTTCGAATAAGATGGAAAAAGATCTTTTTCAAAATTTTAAGAAAATTAACTTCTAAGCATATAATTTCACCATACGGTATAATAATTCACGGTATTATTTAGAAACAGTCATAATGATTTAAATAAGAGGTTATTAAAGCAGATTAATCACTTTTTTTCCTATCAGAAGAATTAATGAACGAATCGCGATATTATGTGCTCTTTTACTCAAAACTCGTGAGTTGCAATTATTGTTGTACACTGTCCATTGAATGAAAAATAGCTCCCTTAGCAAATCAAGGTGATTTTATGCAAAGAAGCTTTGTTCGTGGATGTTTTTCAAAGAAATAGTTTAACAAATTTTATCTTATGAAGAAATCAGATTAAGAAATAATTGATGACACAGTCAAATTATTTTTATTCTTTTGGGAGTGGCACGGACATTTTGGGGCCCCACTAAAATTCGCTACTGACTTGTGACCCCCCCCCTCTGAGTGGCGTGTCATATCTAAATAATCAATATGTCCAAAACCAGAAGCAGGATCTGCCCTTCAATTTGACTCACTTTTACAGCAGTAAAGCTTCACAAAAAGAGTAGGGGAGACCGGGGCAGGTTTACGCATGGGGCACGTTTACGCAGCGCACTTTTTCAGAAACGTGTTGTAGTTTGCTCAACATCGGTGACGACAGATTCATCCGGGCACCTATCGGATATTCTCACAAGAATTTTAGCGTCAATCGAGCTTCTGCCTAGCGCGCAGCGAGGATTACCTGTTTTCTGCCAAGTTGAGTAAATTTTGTGTTCAGCTTACTGAACCTTATTGTAAGCTAATAATACTTTGTTAAAGATAAACAAATATATGAACGATCGCAGAATTTAATGCTCTTTTTAAAAATGTAATTGTTTTGACTGAAATGTTATTGCATTTGGTTGTACATTAAAAATAAGCTAAAAAGTAACGACGGGGCATATTTACGCATCGACTTCGGGGCACATTTACGCAGTAAGAACGCGCGTAAACGTGCCCCGAGGTCGATGCGTAAATGTGCCCCAGAAACTTTTTTAGCTTCTTTCCTAAAACAACGTAGCAAACTCTCGATTAGGTCCCCTCAAGCTACGAGCTTAACTCGAGCCACAAGTTTTAATCGAGTTAATTTTTCAGCATTTTTTGTTAATTTGACTACAGTGATAAAAAGACTGAAAGTTGGACCAGGGGACATCTGGAATGTAGATGAGACAGGGGTTACAACTGTTTATAAGACCGACAAATTTATTGCGCGCAAAGGGTTTCGCCAGATAGGGAAACTGACATCGGGCGAAAGGGGGACTCTCGTAACAGTGGCCCTTGTAATCAGTGCTGCCGGTTCATTTATTCCCCCATTTATTGCTTTCCCAAGAGTGAACTTTAACCCATTAATGCCTGACATTTTTTTTCCAAGGATATTTTGTATACTGGTTACAAACAGTGTTTAATGGACAGGAAAAATAATTAAAAAAATGTTATGCAAAAAATAATTGTTTCATTAAGGAAAGAAAATTCGACCCTTAAAAGTTACGATAGACCCCAGAGGGTACATACTTTTTTATTAAAACTTTTTTTCTGCCTATGATATAATATTTAAAAAGACATTTTATAAGAAGAAATAAAATCAGCAATTAACATAAACTGGGAAGCTGGGAATAACTTCGAAAACTTAGCTTTTTTTCTTGAGATTGTGAACGATGTGATTTTTGATAAACATCATATTAAAACTG